>BDUI01009777.1:30831-41561 GCA_002335545.1 Apodemus speciosus | reverse complement strand
AGCGCTCTCTGGCCCAGCTAGCCTGCTGTTTACCGCTCTGGAAAGGTGGCACCGGAGTCACTGTTGGCTCACACTAACAGACTGAGTCAAGGAGAAATGGCAGATAGGAATCTCAGCCTAAGGTTTCAGTTAGTGGAACCATGCCGCTCAAAACTGCATTTCCTTACAGGATACAGTCGCAGGTTGAAAACCCCTTACCCAGAATGCTCTGGACCAGCAGTTTACAATGTCAGAGATCATTCAGAGTCACATCTGCATATGTATGAGATATGGCTTGGGATATCACCCAAGCTGAAACCAAAAATTCAATTATTCTATTCAATTTTTCTTTACACAGAGTTGGAAGGTAATGCTATGCAACATTTTTAGGTTAAGTATAATTAAAAAAATTTTTTTAAACAAAAAACAGAGATAGGTTCCTTTATGCTGTCCAAGCTGATAACTATTAGGCTGAAATGATCCTTTGCCTAAACCTCCTGAACAGCTGGGTCTGTAGGCATGAGTCCCTGGCCATTCCTGATTTTAACTCTGACCCATCACATAAGGCAAGTGTGTAATTTTCCACTGTGGAATCATGTTAGTGCTCAAAATATTCAAATTTTTGAGTGTGTGGCTTTCTGGGTCAGGGATACTGGACATACACAGTACTGCATTTCTGTGATCCGGGAGCTGCTCGTGAGCTTTCTGACTCTATACGAAACAACAATAAAAAGATCCAGGCCAATTAGAGAGTCTTCGTAATATGTTTGCTTTTGAGTGTACATATCAAGATAATTATAGAAAAGATGACCTAAGGGGGGAAGCACAGAGACACCACGCCGTAGCACTAGAACAGCACTGAAGCACGTGTACTTATTTTGAGTAAGCAACTGAGTGGTCAGCACTCGGTAAGAGCTCTGAGGCAGGAGGCTGGTCCACACCCTCCCACAGTGCGGGCGGGAGTCCACTGCATCGTGGCTCTGCTGCCTGATCAAAACCACTAGTCCCCGAGAAACAACTCTACAGGCAAGACCTGGATTTCTGAGCTAAGAGACTGGAATCTAAGTTGTGCGCATTGTGTGTAGAGAATGACGTGATGAGCTCGTGAGGAAGTGAAAACCAGGAGCAGACATCATTCTCTGACTTCTCAGCGAGCCAGGTGGCTGGGCTGGGCTCCATCAGAGAAACATCGTGTATGATAGGCAACCTGGGAAGGCTCAAAGGGAAGCAGAGTGAGGGCCCCGATGTCACCATGTGYCATCAGGCAAAAAGATCCTGGGAAACCCCAGGTCTAGAAAGGCCAGAGGGCCCACCCAAGCTGCGGGGCTCACTCTCAGCTCCTCTTTCTGGGCCACTTTCAGTCACTGCTGGGGTCCCACTGCCATGAGGGCCCAGGGCTCAGGCCCTGTGTCTACAAATAAGCAGCTCCGACCTACAGCTAGACTGTGAAGCTTATTTATTTTATATCAGATGGATATCACATTTCCATCACTGCCAAGATTTGTTACTTTTAGGCTCCTCTAGAGTCAGATGTCAGCAGGAGGCCAACGGAAGAAGCCGACCATTACTGAGTAACTGCGCCCTCAGTAAGCCTTCCAGGTACTTGTAAGAAAGAGCTACACAGCCGAGGCTGGGCAGGGTGACTCACGCACGCCCTTAGCCCTAACAGAAGCAGGAGCTCTGAGTTTGAAGCCATCCTCGTCCAGTGAGTTACAGGGTGGCCAGGGGCGACACAGTGAGACAGATCTTCCCATGAAAGAGCTACAGACTCTTCCCCCAGCATCCACTCTGCATCACTGTGGGTGTGTACCAAGCTGGTGACACCGAGGCCGCCCCTGGGGAGCAGGAACCAGCCCCTGTGGACTTCTTGAGGAAGGAGGTCTGAAGGCTCAAGGCAAAGCAGGGCAGCAGGACAGCCCTAGGGTAACACACGGCTGCACAGTCTGGGAGAGGCCACACCCTGGAAGCACAGACATAACCTAGGACAGCTGCACATGTTAACCAGGCAGCAACAGTGACATGGACCACGCGAACAGCTCACTAGGACCTCTGTGTAGATGAAGCTGTGACAATCTTTCTGCCTCGGCCTCCGGAGCCGTGGAATCACAGGTGTATACCTGCATGCTCTCCTGGGACATTAGATTGCAAGAATCACGAGGCCTGGTCAGAGATGAGACAAGGATGGGGGGAGGGGCTGGTGGAGGTAAGACATCTGGGGTCCCAGCCATCAACGTACTTGGAGGCTTCTGTGTGGTCACTCTCTGATCCTGAAGGCCCAAGTCTGGGTATAGATAGGAAAGCCATCCTGTCTGCCAGCTGCTGGGTTCTCCTCTCTGGGTTTGGCTGCCCCTCAAACTGTTCATCTAATTCCTGGATTCTCCCAGGCAAAGGCTGCCCACTTCCTTCCTTCCCTCCTTCTGCTTCCTGTCTTCCCTGTAACTGAGCACGAATGGCAAGGTAGCAAGCAGGTGTGTGGGTCAGAAGGATCCGCACTGTGAGCAAATGGACAACTCTGTAGGAACCCAGCAAGGATATGGAATGTGGTAAGACACTGTGTGTGTGTGTGTGTGTGTGTGTGTGTGTGTGTATGTGTGTGTGTCGTGAGTGGTGGCGTCATGAGCAAGCACATGACTCAGTTTTCCTCCCCATCTTGGATGTGACAGCATCGAGGGTGGATGACAACCACATGGGGACTTACCTATAAAATATATTATTGATCTGTTTCCTGATGTAGGCGCGCAGGCCTAAGAACTTCCCGTAGATTCTGTGCAGGGTAGTTTTTAGAAAATCTCTCTCCCGAGGATCCTCGCTGTCAAAGAGCTCTAGAAGCTTAAGAAAAATAAAATCACACTTAGTGACAGTGGCCATTCCGTCCTTAAGGCTGCTGAGGAGCTCCTGGCTGGGAACTTACCTGCAATACAAACTTCTGATCAATATACTTCTTTGCTATATTGGGCTGGAAATCTGGAGACTCTAAAAATCTTAAGAAAAATTCATAAACAAGCTAGGAGGAAAAAAAAAAACAACAGCAGTGAGTCAAGTTACAGGGTACTTCACTCGGCTTAAGAACACTCTCCAGTTCATTCTTTATCTGTCGAAAACACTGGACTTAAGAAAAACCACACATACATTCAAAATTAACGCCGAACTCTGTGGCTTAGTGTAATTATACCTGCAGATGGAATTCTTGTATTTGATAAGAATCACAGACTGTTTTTTAAGTGGCACACAAAGCTTCTCATGGCTTAGCTGCTACACCTGGGACCGTGACCGGGTTTGTGGGTGGAGCCTGCAGTCTGCCAGCTACAGGTCTCGTGGGGCTCTAAGTGGACAAGAACTTCGGGATTGCCTGGGAGAGGAACACAGAAACACAGCCACCGAGCCAAAGCCACTGTGGTTCCCTTTGTAAAGAAACGCAGCAGTGGGCTAGAGAGCACGGATGGCTTATCATGGGCTGTGCAGGAGCCTTGAGGGTGGGGCATCTAGCTCCTCCCCATCTTTCTCACTTTGCTTCCTTTCCTCAGCGAGGACATGCACAAATGCTCCGCTTGGCACCACACAGGCACCAGCAAGGAGCCTCGGATGCACAGCAGCAAAGGTTAAAGCCAGGCACTGAAAGCCAGGAGCACATCCGGGAAGTGCTCTAAACCTGCGCTGGGCAGTCTTGTATCAACTTGGCACATGCTGCAGTCATCTAAGAGGAGAGAACTTGATTGAGAAGGGGCTGTAAGCAAGCCTGTAGAGCATTTTCTTAATTACTGACTGATGTGGAAGGGCTGCCTCTGGGCTGGAGGTCTGGGTTCTGCGAGAAGGCAGCCTGAATAAACCATGGGAGCAAGTCACGGAGCAGCACCTGCCACAGCCTCTGCACCTGCTCCTGACGCCAGGTTCCTGCCCTGTTCTGAGTTCTGGCCCTGGCTTCCTTTGATACCGAACAGTGACGTGGAAGTGTGGGCCACACAAACCCTTTCCTCCCCAACTTGCTTTGGTCATGGTGCTTCCTCACAGCAACAGCAACCCTACCTAGGACAGAGCCTGAACTCAGTGTGATCAATAAAGTTGGTGTCATTATTGAGGGCACACATGGCAGGCTACATCTCCGGCTTGTGTAATGGGTCCATAAAAATCAGCTAATCAATCGCTCACAAACTCACTTATCAATCTTTCCCCACTTCTCCCACTTTTCCCTCTCCCCCCACCCCCACTCTACTAAAAGATTTTCAGAGCAGAGACTCCTTTAGATCAGATGCCCCTTGGCCATCAGCTAGAGGCCCTGGGCCACCACTCCCACAGCACACACCATCCTATTTGAGTTGGTGCCAAGTCAGGTACCTGCAGATGAGGCCAGGCTGCTTCTAACGTTGGTTCATCTTCTTCCGGGTCGAACTCTGCTCCCGTGGGATTGGAGGAAGGTGGCAAGGTTCGGAACATGTTAACTGCAAACTAAAACCCACACATTCCATGGTCACAACCAGGACCCTCGAGTATTACCCAAGAACATTCCAGAAACACTGAATAACCCAGTGAGAGATGCTTCCCACTCTAAGTTGGTGGTGGTTGTTGTTTTTCTGCTTTTCTTAAAACTCAAAAGCTGTGTTGGTCTCCCAAAGGAGACAGGATGGAACTTGTAGCTCGAAACAGACCTTTCCTGTCAGGGGAACATCCAACTGACTGCCTCAGCCTCTCCAACCTTCAGCTGTCAAACTGTCACTGACAGCTGACCCCAGTGGATGCTTAGAGGATAGCGCTGGCGTATGAGACTGTTACATCTAGTGAGTGGGGAAGGAAAGAGCGAGAAGAGGGCAAGATGATGCAGGCCACAGAAGACCACAGAAGCAAGACAATGAGAGAACAGCACAGCAAAGGCTGCTCAGCTCAGCGYTGGCTCCCAACAACCACAGAAGCACAGGGCAGGCGAGCGACTGCTCAGGCAGCCAGAAGTCACTTCAGAAACGGGACTGCTTGTTAGCACAGGGAGACTTGACAGTGCAGAGTCTGGCTGTGCATCCAGGGGTCAGCTGAGCAGAGCCCTTGACCTGACTGGACCTGCAGGAAACACTTTGACTGGCCAGTGATGGAAACATCAAGATCTAGTTTCTTTAAGTCATGAATTTAGTTTTTTTTGTTAGTTTGTTTTTGCTTTTGTTTTTTTACATTAAGTTTACATGTGACCTATTATCTTACGACAACTATAAACCCACCAATGCCAGTTCCAGTCCTGGGGTCTGGTAACTGGTATATGGGTAATCAAAGAGTCCTTGTCCCTCATTGTCAAAAGCGCAAAGGCAAATATCAGACATAAATGCAAACGGCAGCTCCAGGACAACCTCTTGGGAGGCTGCAGTCGAGAGCCTGGCAGGCAAATCAGAACTTAGTACTTCCCTGGGTCTTCTCCTCTTCCTCCTCAAAGATTTATTCTCCTTTTCTGTGTCTGAATATTTCACCTGCATGTCTGTGTACTGCATGTGCGACTGGTGCCTGTGGAAGTGTGAAGAGACTGCTGGATGCCCTAGAGCTGAGGGTACAGGGAACTGAAGCCACGCCCTCTGCAGAACAGCTTTCTCAGAGTCGGGGTTCCAGTAACGAGTCAGTGCCAGCAGCTCTGTCGTCGTCGTCGTCTTCTTCTTTCTTCCTTCTTCCTTCTTCCTTCTTCCTTCTTCCTTCTTCCTNTTCTTCCTTCTTCCTTCTTCTTCTTCTTCTTCTTCTTCTTCTTCTTCTTCTTCTTCTTCTTCTTCTTCTTCTTCTTCTTCTTCTTCTTCTTCTTCTTTTTTTTTTACTGTCCCCACTACCTAGCTTGCAATCCAGGCATCTCTTGTGATGTCAGCAGCATCAAAGCTAGGAGCAGCTGTGCAGCTTCTATGAAGAACTGACATGAAGCAGAGACAGCAGAGGAGGATGCAGGGAGAAAAAGATGGCCAGAGACCCAGGAGCAATGCGCGCCTTGAGGAAGGCAGGCCCAGGCGCCCAGCGTCAGCGCCCACATAGCCTGAGTGTGGATCCCTGGCTTCTGGAGCCCTCTGGGATCCAGACACTGTGCACAGGGCCCTGTGGGGGCTCCCAAAGGACGGGTGGGGGGGAACGGAGAGGAGCAGGTGCACAGGACATCTCTCAGCGGACAGAGGGATTCCTGAAGGAGCACACTTCGAAGCTCGAGCATGAGGCAAGGAGATGGGAGGAGCCCAGTCACACACAGCCCGCCMGAGCGGGCCGCCAGTGCCTCCCAGGTCCTGCCCAACAGTGGCAGAGCTGACCCTGCCATCTCAGAGACTCCTGGGCTTCCTGGACCTTCCCCGCTGTGACCGTATTGGGAGGAGAAAGTTACAATAGGATGGAGTCCTTTGTCTGATGTGCCTGTCTCCATTCTCCTCAGACGGAGAGGAGCTAAGGGGCCTCAAAGAAGACAGGAGACGGCTCTTTGCTCTCTGGCGGGCGTAAGCTGGGCTCAGGCAGGTGCTGTCTCAGAAGCAGGGTAGGCTATGTGGACACCCGGGAGGGTCAGCATCTGTAGAGGAGGTTGGGATCCAGAGGAAGAGCTTAAGTGATGCCGAACACTGCCCCGAAGGCATGGCCACACCACACAGGAAGGACCAGCACAATGGTGGCAGCTACAAGCAGGGTGGGAAAACAAGCAACTGTTCCCMGGCTCAGAGAGGGAGAGGGTGAGGCCTTCCCAGGCTAGCCCAAGAAGAGGAGATGAGAGGAAGCCCTCAGACGAGAGTGCCAGGCTAGGTCCAACTCTACAACCAAAGATGATGCAAGTTATGCAAGCCGCTCCAGGAGTACTTAGGAGCAGAGCTGTGATGTCGCTAGCGGAAAGGCAACAGCTGAGGAGGGAAATGGGCTCCCAGACACTGAGCTAATGCTCAGTGGGGGGAAGGGATGGGGTAAACATACAATGTGATACCCCAAATTACACTTGGTTTCTAATCAGGTGCCATGTTTAAATATAAAAACTTCAGGATCCAAATCTGTGGAAGGACACAGGTGGAAGAAAGTGGTAGCACTCATGTGGCGTCCATGCTCCTGGGACCTGTGGTGCTGGAGCAATGGGACAGAGGCCGGATAAAGGCCGGAAGCCTGAGGTACTGCGCAGTCTGCCAACCTGTCGTAATCTTGGAAATGGATGCATATATTCAGAGCACGAAAGAGTCACAGACACAAGCAGGAACGGGTCGCATGTGGGAGGGCAGCACAACACTGTGACCTCTTCTCATCYAGAGTCAAGACAGGAAMGGGCAATCTGCCCAGGGCCTCAATGTGCGTCTCAATGTGTGTCTCTGAAAAGGGCACACCCTCTCTTCATACTGGGCTGCTCTGAGGGTCACACAGAAGGTCCGCAAAACATTCTGGCAGTTCCTATTGTTCAGCAAGTCCCAAATGCCTTTCCTGTAGACAGGAGCGAGCTCACAAGCACACACTCATTTGTGTCTGATCCACAAGGCTCCACCCGTGCCAGGATCGGGACCAACTATAATACCAGAAAGAACCAGCACTCTCATTTTCACTACGTCAGCCCTGTAGATCTTTCTCTTTTCTTTTTTTTTTTCTTTTTGTTTTTCAAGATAGGGTTTCTCTGTGTGGCCCTGACTGTCCTGGAACTCACTCTGTAGACCAGGCAGGCTGGCCTTGAACTCAAAAATCCGCCTGCCTCTGCCTCCCAAGTGCTGGGATTAAAGGCGTGCGCCACCACTGCCCGGCTCAGATCTTTCTCAAAACATCTTATTCTCTGGTTTAAATATAAGCCAAAGCAGCCTGAAAAACAATTTAAAAGTAAGACTATAGAGTCCAGCAGCCCTGCGCAGCTCCTCTGTACCTGTGAGCCATTACCAGTGGGTGGGCTCATGAACACTGACTCGGCTGTGATGGAAAGGGACAGTGTCAAAGAACAATGATTCTCATTTCAGAGACACTGGGAGAGTTTCCCTTTCTCAGCTCTTTGGTTTGTTCTGACCCACTGTTCCCTCACTTCTGGTTCCCGCAATCTTAGTGAGCATGATGTCTATCTGAGAGTCCAAGGGCCAAACGATGGCTATCTGCAAACACTTCCTCCCACAGACAGCACTGGGGTACCGGGTTCTAAGAGTCAAGCTGCGAAGAGACACAGTTCCGAGAAGTCTGTCAAGCCACCGTTTGTTTGTATGTGATATTCTTGTAAAGCAGGGGCCCAGACCGACCAGCGAAGGTGGGCCCCAAGACACAAAAGCCAAAATAAAAAACCAAGGGCAGCAACATCAACAACTAGAAACAATATGGATGGAACGATGCCATAAACACAGACATGGAGACGGATAGCGCTGAGAGCTACTCATCTGGCTAGGCGGCCCTCAGAGAAAGCACAGAAACGGACAAAAGGCTCTACTGTGGCAGAACCTTCCTCACCAGAGGCCATGTCCTACAGGGAACCCACAGAGAAATTTACAAATTGAATGTGATCTGTTTGTTGTGTGCCAGCAGGTGTCATCTGGAGCTCAATGACCTGGGTACACGGGCTGGTCAGTGAGCTCCGAGGATCTATCTACCTGCCTTCCCAGCACGGGAATCGCAAATGCGTGCCGCTGGGCTGGGCCTTTTCATGGATGCTGAGGATGAGAAATCAGGTCCTCATGGTTGCCTGGCGGGCACGTTACCAAGAGCTACTTCCCCAGCTCTGCACATGGTCCTAAACACACGGTGAGACAAATCTTGGATACACTTGGTGAACTTAACTGGCTCTTTAGCAGACACTCAGAAACTTGCACAGAGCAGATCCTCTGGAAAAGCGCACACAAGACACCTTACTAACTGAACTAATTACCCAAAAACTGCCAAAGACTGTTAAACCTTTGCCTCTGTGCTCTAAGCTCCTGTGTGGTGCTTCTCTGGAAAGTTCATCTCAAATGCACCTGTGTGGTGGGGACATGTTAGGCTGATGGCTTTCATCCTCTCCCCAGGCCCCTGCAACATCCACTCAGTAACTCTCCAGGGGAGCAAGGCAGAGCCGTGTTCTCTACCACTCCACAGCCAGAGCTGCTCTCAAACAATGTCATTTCCTGCCAAACAGATGCCTGCATGTGGCATTTAAAAACCCATACTTAGAATTCTCACATTTGGGGCTGGAGAGATGGCTCAGTGGTTAAGAGCACTGACTGCCCTTCCAGAGGTCCTGAGTTCAAATCCCAGCAACCACATGGTGGCTCACAACCATCTGTAATGGGATCTGTTGCCCTCAACATATTCATGTACATAAAAGTAAAAAGAAAAAAATCTAAAAAAAAAAAAACAACTTACTGAATAGCTCTTTATTTTTACAATCTGTTCAAAAATGGTTGAATGTCTCTTATCTGAAATGCTTGCTACCAGAATTATTGTTTGTATTAGTATGTATACATATGTGTATACACACACACACACACACACACACACACACACACACGAGCTATTCTGGGGGTGGGATTCAGGTTTAAACACAAAACTCATGTTTAATTTGTTCCTTAAACACATAATCTGGAGATAAGTTAAAACAATTTTCCCCCATTAAATATACACAACATTTTTAGTGGGTCTAGGTCAACTGTAAACATTTCCATTGTGGTATTATGCTGGTGCTCAAAAACTCAGTTTGGATTTTCAGATTAGAAGTATTTATTCTGTGTGTTCTATTTTTTAAAATACAATTTCACTTTATGTGTACAAAGAGGTGCGTGGGTGTATGTATTGCAAAGCAGTGTGCCCGTGCCTGTGGAGGCCAGAGGAGGGCACTGGCTCTCCTAGATGTGTTGTCACAGATGGCAGTGAGCCTCTGGTGTTGAGTACTGACTCTGGGTCCTCTGCACGAGCAGTGAGGGCTCTTCACCATCACTCTAGATGCCCAACTTACATGTTCTAACATAATGCTTGAAAATATCAGGGAAATAAAAATTTACAATCTTTATAGGATATTAAAGAAAGGGAATGTAGTTGCAATTCTTTTAACAACTGTTCTTCTAACAACTCTTGAGTATTTTATAGCTATTGTACAACTAAATGTGCGACACTATCTTACCTCTGACAATGATGAAATGGGACGGCCATCTTAGTGTGTGAGTTTATGTAACATTTTTAAGAGTGAAGAAGCCACCTGTGACAAGTAACAGTTCTTTAAGTCAGTTCAATTAGTATATGCTTAGCGATAACAGTGGGAGGCTGGGGCTGAGCTCCGCTGCAGCGTGCTTGCTTGGCAGGCAAAGYGCGGAGGAGGCACGGGCTCCTCCCGGCACACCATAAAACAACACAGGCTTGTAACCCAGCACTCGGAAGGAAGGTGGAGCCGCAGTGTCCTAAGTTCAGGGCCATTCCTAGCTGTGTAGCCAGCCTGGGCTATAGGAGACTCTTTCAAACACAATAGAGCAGGAACCACACTACAGCAAGTGCTTGCTGCGTATGTGGTGGCTTGGCGGGGGCCCCTCTGCCAGGCACAGGCCCTGGATTGATTCCCAGCACTGTAAGAAAGCAAAGCAGAACAAAGATGACCGACGCACACATCCTAAGCTATGGACCATGCCAGTGGTCTTAAGAGGAGTCTGGATGCTGGATTCCAGAACGTTTGATGCTGACAAATTTCAACATGAAGCGTAGTGCGTGCGGTCTAGTGAGCGGCTCTACCTGGATTCCAGCATCAGTTTTCTAACACATTTGCTCTGTCTAGCAGCAGACTGATGTTTTTACTGGGATAAAATATGAGGGGGTTAGGACAGCTTCATAATATCCCGTCAATACACCCCACCTCCCACACA
>BDUI01009776.1:40034-50340 GCA_002335545.1 Apodemus speciosus | reverse complement strand
CATATAAAAATATGTTGGCATATTACATAATTCTAAATCTTCATTGTTTATATTCCCTAAAATGAAAGTTGAACTTATTGAGAAAAATACTGATGAGCCTGGAGGTCACTTTACTATGATAAATAAGCCAACTGTAAATATAATTAAAATAATCATTAAAATAAAAATGAAGAGCCGGGCGGTGGTGGCACATGCCTTTAATCCCAGCACTCGGGAGGCAGAGGCAGGCAGATTTCTGAGTTCGAGGCCAGCGTGGTCTACAGAGTGAGTTTCAAGACAGCCAGGGCTACACAGAGAGACGCTGTCTCGAAAAACCAAAATAAGTAAGTAAATAAATAAATAAATAAATAAATAAATAAATAAATAAAATGAGATCTTTGAATATAAGTATTTGGGAAAGTAAACGTTCTGGTATTGCTATATAAGCACTATTTCAAATGAGCATGAGTTAACACTACCAACCAGTAGTCATTGTGAAGTTTTGCCTAATGATTTAGAATTACTTCAAAGAGGGGACAGCTATCCTTTGTGGCACATAGGCAACTAAAACTACTGAGTAAAATTAAAACAAGGATCAAAAAATAACTCCCGAATTTCTAACTTGGGTTTATTGCTTATTTTTAAAAAAAAAAAAATGTTCAAATGTCCTGTGTTTTCTGTTTCCTTACATTACTTAGATATGCTCTTAATTGCATATAAAAATTTCTTTAGCTAACTCAGAGTTTTAAATATGTTTGATTACATTTATGTACTAGTAGAAGTTAAATGTGCTTGATTTCTAACCTATTGGCTTTTAGGTTCATTTTTTGTGTCTGATTTCCATAGAAAAATATCTAGAATTAAAAGGAAGAGGTAGACAACTCTCTTGTTAATTATTTTAGTGTAAAACCTTCAATTCTTTCAGCATTAACTGTAATTATAGCTATGGATGTCTTGTATAAAATGCTTTTACTTTATCCTGAAATAAAAAACCTACCAAAAATTTTTATTATTAATAAGTCATCAGAAATTTTTAAAACACTCAATTAAAGGTGGTAGAATGATTCATACATGATAGGATATGATTACCAATAAAATTATCACTTATGTCAAAAGTCATAAGAATGTGAATATGTGTATGATTATTTCTTTGCATGTGTCATTTCTCTATTAMAAAAATTTGTCATTTCTCAGATTATAAAGGGAATGGCAAATAATTGGAAATTTGAATTAGATTTTATAATCCATTGAATGATACAAAGAATACTCTAAAATTTAATTTGGTATAAAATTTTTTACATAGAGTTTCCAGAAGACAATGGAAGATATCAATCATACCTCAGTGGCTGAGTTCATCCTCACTGGGTTAACAGAGAATCCAGAGCTCCAGTTGCTTCTATTTCTCATCTTCCTTACAGTATATTTGGTTACAGTTGTTGGAAACTTGGGCATGATTGTCTTGATTCTCTTTAGTTCTCAACTGCATACACCTATGTATTATTTACTCAGCAACCTGTCTTTTATTGACTGCTGTCAGTCTACTGTCATTACTCCCAAAATGCTGTTGAACTTTGTGACAGAGAAGAATGTCATCGCATATCCTCAATGCATAGCTCAGTTCTACTTCTTCTGTGCTTTTGCTGTTTCAGAATGTCACATGTTGGCTGCAATGGCATATGACCGCTATGTGGCTATATGTAACCCTTTGCTTTACAATGTAATCATGTCCCATCAAGTCTGTTCATTGATGGCAGCTGTGGTATATGGTATTGGCTTAATCAGTGCCACAATTCACACAGTCTTCCTACTACAAGTGCTTTTCTGTAAGTCTGATTTAATAAATCACTACTTCTGTGATCTTTTCCCATTACTGGAGCTCTCTTGCTCTAGTACTTATATCAATGAAGTACTAGCACTCTCTTTCAGTGCATTTAATATTATTGTACCAGCTTTGACTATCCTTAGCTCTTACATCTTCATCGTTGTCAGCATTCTCCACATTCAATCCACTGGAGGCAGAGTCAAGGCCTTTCGCACCTGCAGCTCCCACATCATGGCTGTTGCAATATTTTATGGTTCTACAGCATTCATGTATCTACAGCCATCTTCAGTCAGCTCCATGGACCAGGGGAAAGTATCATCCGTGTTTTATACCATCGTTGTGCCTATGTTGAATCCTCTGATCTACAGCCTAAGAAATAAAGATGTCAGAGTTTCCCTTAAAAAGCTACTACAAAAGACAAGTTTCTTCAAACGAAAAAATTAGATTCCCTTAGCATTAGAGCATAGCATATGACTTTGCAATTTTGGGTAGGAAGTATTCTACAAGCAGCCTTAATAACTCTAGAAATGTGACTATTGTTGGTACATTTTTATTTGGAAGAATTGTACCAAAGATGGAGTTGCATTCACAGTTTCATACTCATGATGAACTTCTACTCCCTGATATAACCAGAGTTTACACAGAGGTAGCAAATTATATCACCTCCTGAAAATTCTTCAAAGTGTTTGTTTGGTTACATTTATACACACAAACACAGCTCTTCTTATAAAGGCCTCAATCACCAAATCAAATTGGGAATAAATACACTTATGCAATATACTTCAGCTTTCTCTATGTTTTGTAGATGACCTTCTTGTTTAATTCACAAAGGTTTCAAAGCACTATTTTCTTTCTTGTGTAAGATAAGCATTTGAACAAACAATGTGCTATTCTGAGATTTAAATATATAAAGAACACTATTAGTAGCATTTCTCCTTCCCACCGTGCCAAGTCCTTTCAGGCAAGCCTAGGTACCCTGAGAATCATGCTGTTTCCCAGACCTCCATTGACCAGCTACCTCACTGACTCCTTCCCCCAACCCCACCACATATTGCACTTGCATCCATGCCTCTAGCTGCACATCTCGCTATTGGGAGACATATACCACTCTCTGAGTTAAATTGTCCTGTCCAAGGATACTCAACAGAAGCATGCCACTCAAGGATCATCAAGGTTACAGGCTCTTCCAATACCTATTACAACAGGAATATCCAGAGGCAACTGAATGGCTAAAGATCAGCATAAGAACAAAAAAAAAAAAAAAAAAAAAAAAAAAAAAAAAAAAAAAAAAAAAAAAAAAAAAAAAAAAAAAAAAAAAAAAAAGACGAAGAAATGAGACATCTTCAGAGCACAGCTATTCCTATTATAGCAATCCTTGAATATCCTAACACAACTGAAGCACAAGAAAATGACCTTAAATTTAATTTTATAAAGATGATAGAGGCCCTTTTTTATGGAGGAAATATAGGAAACTGCAATCAAACAGGTAGAGACACTTCAAAAGAAAACAAATAAGTCCTCTGTAGAAAAATGCAGGAAAATACAATTAAATAGGTGAAGGAAATGTATAAAACTCTTCAAGGTACAAAACCATAAATAGAACCACTAAAGAAAGCACAAGCTGAGGAAATCCTGGAGATGGAAAGCTAGGAAAGGTAACAGGAACAACAGACTTATGCAGCATCAGAATAGAAGGGATGAAAGAGAGAATCTCAGGCATAGAAGGCACAATGTTGAAAAATGATACCCCAGTCAATGAAAATGTGGAATCTAAAAAAATCCTGACACGAAACATACAGGAAGACTGTGATATCATGGAAAGATCTAAATTAGGAATAATAGGATCGGAAGAAGGTAAAGAGTCCCAGATATATTCTTCTATACTTGGAAACAAGAACCTAGCACAAGTGTTTCCGTGGAGATTTCATCCCGCAGTGATTGGAGGTAAATGCAGAGACCCAAAGTTAAACATCAGGAGGAGAACAATGAATCTGGACAAAGTATGGGGGATAGAAGTGAGCAAGTTTAAGGAGTGAAGAACACCACAAGAAGAGCCACAGAGTCAAATGACCTGGGTCCTTGGGCATTCTGAGACCCCGGGCCACCAAACATGGAGTAAGGAGAAGCTGGACATAGAACACCCTGCACAATTGTAGCAAATGTACAGCTCGGTATTCATGTAGGTCCACTAAGAAGAGGAACTGTGGCTATCTCAGTCTCTGGATATTTTTCCCTGCCATTGGAGCATTCCCCCCATCTGGACTGCCTAACTGAGCCTCTGTGGGAGAGGATGTGCTTAGTCTTCATGGAACAAGATGTCCCAGTATGAGGTGGCACCCACGGATGGCTCCCATTCTCTGAGGAGAAGGGGAGAGGGCAATGATGAGAGAGACTTGTAAGGGTGGAACTCTGAACATGGACTGTGTTAGTGATGTAACATGAAAAAAAAATTAAAAAAGGAAAGGAAGGTTTGAATGGTTTTGTAATCACCCAGATGACACAGCTCCAGCTACGTCTATGAGGGGATTTCTCATGGAACAGAATATTTCACTTCAAATTGTGAGCTAAAGAAACCTCATTCTCCAGTTGAATTTGAGAATTGCTCTTTCTAACTCTATGAAGACCTGAGCTGTGATTGTGATGGTGATTGCATTGAATCTGTATATTGCTTTTGGCAAGATGGACATTTTAACTATATTATTCCTGCCAATCCACGAGCATGGGAGATTTTTCTGTTTTCTGAGGTCTTCTTCAATTTCCTTCTTCGGAGACCTGAAGTTCTTATCATACAGATCTTTCACTTGTTTGGTTAGAATCATACCAAGATACTTTAGATTGTTTGTGGCTATTGTGGAGGGTGTCATTTCCTTAGTTTCTTTCTCAGCCTGCTTAACCTTTGAGTATAGGAAGGCTACTGTTTTGCTTGAGTTGATTTTATAACTAGCCACTTTACTGAAGTTGCTTATCAGCTATAGGAGTTCTCTGGTGGAGTTTTTTGGGTCACTTATGAATACTATCATATCATCTGCAAAAATGATAGCTTGACTTCTTCATTTCAAGGTTCTGTAAGGCAAGGGACACTGTCCAAATGACAAAATGGCAACCAACAAATTGGGAAAAGATCTTCACCAACCCTACATCTGACAGAGGGCTAATATCCAATATATACAAAGAACCCAAGAAGTTAGAACCCAGAAAGCCAAATAACCCTATTAAAAATGTGGTACAGAGTTAAACAAATTATTTTCACCTGAAGAACTTCAGATGGCTGAGAAGCACCTTAAGAAATGTTCAACATCATTAGTCATTAGGGAAATGCAAATCAAGACAATCCTGAGATTTCACCTCACACCAGTCAGAATGGCTAAGATCAAAAACTCAGGAGACAGCAGGTGTTGGTGAGGATGTGGAGAAAGAGGAACACTCCTCCACTGCTGGTGGGATTGCAAGCTGTTACAACCACTCTGGAAATCAGTTTAGTGGTTCCTCAGAGAACTGGGCGTGACACTTCCAGAGGACCCTGCTATACTACTCCTGGGTATATTCCTAGAGGATTCCTCGGCATGCAATAAGGACACAAGCTCCACTATGTTCATAGCAGCCTTATTTATAATAGCCAGAAGCTGGGAAGAACCCAGATGTCCCTCAATGAAAGAATGGAAACAGAAAATGTGGTATATTTACACAATGGAACACTACTCAGCAATTAAAAACGATGAATTCGTGAAATTTTTAGGCAAATAGTTGGAACTGGAAAACATCATACTAAGTGAGGTAACTCATTCACAAAAGAACACACATGGAATGCAGACATTGATAAGTGGACATTAGCCCAGAAGCTCAGAATACCCAAAACACAACCCACGTAGCAAATCTTCACCAAGAAGGAGGAAGGAGATGGCACTGGTCCTGGAAAGGCTTAATGCAGCATTGTGGTGGATTGCCAGGACAGAGGAGAGGGAGGGGGTTAATTGGGGAACTGGCAGAAGAAAGAGGACTTATGGGACTTACAGGAAGGGGCAAATAGGGAAAGGGAAAATCATTTGGAATGTAAACAAATAATGTATAAAATAAAAATAAATAAAYGAAAGAAAACACACACAAAAAAAGAAATCTCAATCTCTGAGTGACCTTTGTCAGCTGTTTCATCATTACAGGGAGAAAAACAACTAAATCTACAGAGAATGAATAAATAAAAAGGAAAAGAGAAAAAACTCATTGCATATGGAAGCAAAGGACAGGCTCTATCACAGAAGAAGATCACACACCATCTTGAACTATACTGGCAATAATACACAGGAAAGACCGCACCATGCTTTTTACAGTGATCTCTGCATGACACTGCTATTTGAGTCCTCATGTTTCTACAATTTTATATTCATGTTTTTCTTGTGGAGTTTTGATATATTTTCTATATACCACTTTAGGTATTAGACTCTGAAATTGTATCTTTATTTCATCTTTGTGTCATTTATTCCCATTGCAAAAGATAATTTAGGAAAATAATTTTCTGACTGGTAAGTACTGCCATTCATGAAGTGACGATCAATTATCAAGCTCACTTAAGCTATTGAATTATTTAAAGGAAGAATACAAAGTTTTGCTGGGCAGTGGTGGAACATGCCTGTAATCCCCGCACTCTGGGAGGCAGAGGCAGGCAGATTTCTGAGTTTGAAGCCAGTCTGGTCTATAAAGTGAGTTCCAGGACAGCCAGGGTTATACGCAGAAACCCTGTCATGAAAAAACAAAAAATCCCAAAAAAACAAAAACAAAAAGAATACAAAGTTTTAAGATAAACACGTTTACTATAATTTTCTAGCTAGAAGTTTACCTCAAAACAGGACAATCTCACCAATTGACAGATACTGGAAACAGAAAATAAACTGAGACACAATGAAAGTAATACATGTTATGGACAAAAGGAATTTAACAGATATCTGCAGAACATTTCACCCTAAAACAACAGATTATACCTTCTCTCTACCTCATGGTATCTTCTCCAAAATTGACCACATAATTGGACACACACAAAAAAGCCTCAACAGATACAAAAGGTTGAAATAAACCCCTGCATTCTCTCAGATCACCATGGATTAAGGCTGGTCTTCAATAACAACAAAACCAACAGAAATCCTACTTACTCATGGAAACTGAACTACTCTTTACTCAATGATAACTTCGTAAGAGAAGAAATAAAGAAATTAGAGCCTTTATAGAATTTAATGAAAATGAAGGCACAGCATTCCCAAACTTATGGGAAACAATGAAAACAGTGCTAAGAGGAAAATTCATACCACTGAGTGCCTTCATAAAGAAATTGGAAAGATCCTACACTTGCAACCTTAACAGCACATCTGAATGTTCTAGAACAAAAAGAAACAAATGTGCCCAAGAAGAGTCAATAGCAGGAAATAAATTCAGGACAGATATCAACCAATAAGAAACAAAAAGAATTATAAAAAATATCAGCAAAATTAAGAGCTAGTTTTTAGAGAAAATGAACAAGATAAACCCTTAGCTAAACTAATTAAGGGGCACTAAGGAGGTGTCCGAATTAACAAAATCAGAAATGAAAAGGGAGACATCAATGTGGGGGACAAGCTTTATCCTTTGGAGGCTTGTTATCCAAGTAAAGGGGTATGATAGATGGGTGAGGCTGGATTTGGTGGATGGGTGGGGTAGCATTCACTTATAGGCAATTGGGAAGGGGCAATGGGTAGAGTTTTGCAGAAGGAATACTGGAAACATTTAAAATGTAAAGAAATATAA
The DNA here is from genome assembly GCA_002335545.1 of Apodemus speciosus. Classification (NCBI taxonomy): domain Eukaryota; kingdom Metazoa; phylum Chordata; class Mammalia; order Rodentia; family Muridae; genus Apodemus; species Apodemus speciosus. Next base: position 42,770 of record BDUI01009776.1, on the reverse strand, counting down.
TAATTCATAAAAGAAAAAAAACTTTCTCAAAGAGAACAAAGAAACTGTTTTAAAACACGTACACTATACACAAAGGTCTGTAACTTTAGTAATTGGGGTTTAAAAAATTTACAGGTCAGGCTTTAATGAAGTAAGACATTCTGTAAGCATCTATATTCCTTCCACTTCCCCAAATAAAAGAGTTTAAATAACATAGCATTCCACTCTTTAAATTTCTAGTTGAGAAAAATCCACTGAAGAGCAAGAAGCATGCTTTCCCTACAGGGTCCACAAATATAAATCAGTATCAAATTCCTGGCAAAGGAGGACTCACCTTCATGTATGTGTCATTTTTCTTCAAGTGGAGAAAAAAAATGTTCTTATTTGTTACTGGCATGGTTTTGACAGTTACTAGACTGTCTATCATGAACTAATGCTGTATCTAGAATTAAAGTCAATGATACATGAACAATGTGTTGTGGGTTGCCCTGGTTACTGCTTATATTCTGATGTTAATTTTGCTTCCTCAAGAGGGGATGTCCAGACAAGGAGTGGATCACTTACTCAAGTAATTTCATGTGAACCTTCTCCCCATTCTAACTGGTTAAATAAAGACTAAAGTCTGTGATTGGGCAGTGGAAGGGAAAGGCGGGAATGAAGGTTTTAGAGGGTGGAGTAAGGATAAGGGATGACTGAAAAGAAGGAAGGAGAAAGAAAAGGTATAAGGAAGATGATGTAGAATCATATGGTCTTGGAGAAGCCACATGTAACAAGGGATCTAATAGGTAGGGAATAGATTAGTGTAGTGGAGCTTGTAACTATTATAATTGAATTGTGTGGTTTTGGTAGGGACTGATTGGGGTTGGAAATTTACTACAGCAATTATGTCCACAAAAAAAGACTATCTTCATTCATTAGAATCTAATAACAAGTTATGTCTTTAAAAATTACTAAAATCTGACCCTGGTCTGGAAAGGCATAATGCATCAATGTAGGGGAATAACAGAACAGGGAAGTGTGAAGGGGTGGATGGGGGAACAGAGGGAGGGAAAAGGGCATGTGGGACCTTTGGGAGCTGGGGAACCAGGAAAAGGAAAATGAAATGTAAATAAAGGATATATCCAATAAAAAATTACTAAAATCTTATGAGAATATTGAAAGGCAAAGAGAATGCCAAACCCTTATATGGAAATAAATTCCAAGCAATTTTAAGTTCAAAAAATAGACACATAGCTAATTAACTCTGAATAGAGGACAAGGCAGAGTACCTCTTAGTTATTAGTTAATTTAATACTTGAATTGGGGAAAGCAAACAAGGTCTCAAAACTACACAAAAACTGTAGGAACAGATCTTGTTTGATCTTGAGAACAATGAGTAAGAATCCGTCTTACTCATCTCAGGAAATAATAATTTCATTTCAAAGTGTTAATAGCACTTAATGTCATTTACCTTCAATGCCTTCTCAGTTCCCACATCTCCAACTGGAAGAAATATGAAACAGTTTTATTTGACCTCTCCCTAGAGTGGTTTCTGGGATTATTGGACACCAAATGTTAGTATTCCACCTTAGGTGGTCACTACGACATTTTTTTGTAATTACTATTCTTCAAGGGTGTTGTTCGGTAGACAAAGGAGGTCACCTCTAAATAACACACTTACTTTCCCTCTCTACTTAGTCACTTACAGATGGACAGCACAAATTTCCTTATTCATACTTAACCTGGTTTGAGTTGAGCTAAGCTCCGCGTGCAAAATCAGCTATCATATCTAACAGGGACAAAACCATTTTGATTTGTCTTTATATGACTTGAAATATCTAAAATCCAAGGTGCACTTATGCTAAGTGGTCATGTCCTAATGGTATCTCCACTCTTCTGTTCTCTACACATAATACATCTTTATTATCAGTAGTTTCTCTTATTTAAGTATATTCTTGATGCTATTTATGCTTCTAACTTTAGGTATATTTCAATGAAAACACTGTGGGTTTACATCTTATAAAGCGGCACATCTATTCATTTTATTACTAATATACATGTCCTCTGCATTCTTTATCACTAAGGATGTTTACCATTCATAAGAAAAGGCCTTAAATTCTCAAGAACACTATGGTTTTCAGTGTTTTACATTTTAAAAATCTAAAGTTTTATAATTAGTCAAGGGTAACATCTTTTATTGTGCTCATAAATTCTCTGTTACAAAATCCTCACACCTTAAAATTTGGAAGGTCATACTAGAGCAATCTGGAAAATTACCTTTGTATAAAAAATTCAATATTTATGCTAACCATAAATTAACATTTAATAAATTGCATAGAATATATCTCTATTAACTATTTATTTTCTAAAATATATGACATAAGTATCCCAAGAAGTTGTTTATGTTTCCAGGACCAGGACTGATTATCATTCAAGAAGGTAGGCCTTAAGTTCAACTAGATAGCTAAGGGTGACTTGAAATACACAAATGGTACTTATTACATCTGTAGCATAATATGGTGTGACATGAGGCTCAGATAATCTGGATCAAACCTGAAAGACTCCTTCCTGCAATGCAACTTCCATGGTGACTGAAAATACTCTGAAACTTGCTAGGGAGAAAAGAACTTAAATAGTCCTACCAAGCTTCAACATCTGTGAAACACAGTAGTCAACACAAGGCGGATTTCTGAGTTCGAGGCCAGCCTGGTCTACAGAGTGAGTTCCAGGACAGCCAGGGCTATACAGAGAAACACTGTCTCGAAAAAACCAAAAAAA
>BDUI01009776.1:0-31737 GCA_002335545.1 Apodemus speciosus | reverse complement strand
TAAAAGCAGTAAGGGGAAAAGGGCAAGGAACTTATAAAGGCAGACCTATCAGAATCACACCAGACTTCTCACCAGAGACGATGAAAACTAGAAGATCCTGGGCAGACCTCATACAGACCCTAAGAGAACACAAATGCCAGCCCAGGCTACTATACCCAGCAAAACTCAATCATCATAGGTGGAGAAACCAAGATATTCCATGATAAAACCAAATTTACACAATATCTGTCCACAAATCCAGTCCTGCAAAGGATAATTGATGGAAAATGCCAACATAGGAAGAAAACTACACCCTCGAAAAAGCAAGAAAATAATCTTCTTCCAACAAACCCAAAAGAAGATACCTACAGAAACATCAAAATAACATAAAAAATAACAGGAAGCAACAATCACTACTCCTTAATATCTTTTAACAACAATGGACTCAACTCCCCAGTAAAAAGACATAGACTAATGAAATATTTCTCATGTAAATCTTCAATTTTATCAGAAAATGTTTGTAATTCCCCTCTTAATTAATTTAGTAATGTTTTTTATGTCTACCATTTTATGTGCATTATTTTTCATGATAATCTTCAATTTTAATATGTCTTTCTATATACTTCCTCTATTTTATCAGAAGTGTTTTCAATGTAAATCTTTGATTTTACCACAAAGGTTTCTAATTCCACCTTCAATTAATTTATAAAGAGTTTTTATATCTACCATTTAATATGTAAAATTTTCCATGAAATAGTCAATTTTAATGTGTTTGTCTATTTATTTATTGAATTTTACCAGAAATATTTTCCATGTAAATCTTCAATGTTATCTGAAAATGTTTATAATTCTACCTTCAATCAACTTAGAATTATCTTTATGCATATCATTTTATCTGTATAATTTCCATAATAATCTTTAATTTTAACATGTTTTTCTATATATGCATATCATTTTATCTGTATAATTTCCATGATAATCTTTAATTTTAACATGTTTTTCTATATATTTCTTAAATTTTATCAGAAGTATTTTCCATGTAAATCATCAAGTCTATCAGAAAATGTTTATAATTCTACTGTCAATCAACGTAGGAATAATTTCATCGCTACCATTATTATATCTATATAATATTCTCCATGATAGTCTTCAATTCTAACCTGTTTTTCTATATTTTTCTACAATTTTATCAGAAATATTTATCATGTAAATCTTCAATTCTATCATAAAATGTTTCTATTTCATATTTCAATTAATTTAGCAATGTTTTACATGTCTGCGACTTTACTCTTTAATTTTCCATGAAAATTGTCAATTTTAACGTGTTTATCTGAAATATTTTTCATGTAAATCTTTAATTTTATCAAAAAGTGTTTTTACTTCCCTTTTCAATCAAAAAGGGGTTCCCTTACTCAATCAAAAAAAAATTCCCTAGGAAGTAAGAAGAAGGGAAATGGTTATTTTCAAATGCAGACAATATAACAACTTACTCCTAAATTCCTGCAGAATCAGTGATAAAACTAACCTGAGTCCTCAGTAAGTTATTGAGATATAAATTAATATGTAGAATTCAGTAGGAAATATAACTAGCTACAAGAAACAAAACTCACTGCAAAGCAAAGAGGATATGACAGAATATATGAGCATACACTGAACAAAATGAATAAAGAATTTATCTGAAGGAAATTCTTATTTACTCTCAGGAGACATAAAAGCAGAATTAAGTAGTGAAAGCTTAACAATCAAATGGAATGACTCAACATTTAAAGACAATATTTTTCACATTTTACAAATTGACAAAATACCAACAAAATGCTCAATAATTTTTGTGCTTCTAGTTATATATTTATTTTTATTTAAAGAAACATCATCATACATAAATTCATCTAACATGAATGACACATTTTTCAGAAGCACAAACTTTAATTTGAAACATTTATAAATTTGGAACTATTTCTGGAACAAAATGACATATATTTAKTTATTTTTACAGAGTATTCTTTTGACTTCTGCCCATAGACAATTGTTGATTTTCAAATTTTCACTGTGGAGTAGTAATTGGCATTTCTATCATTCTATGTAAAAAGAGACATTATAAATATGTATTTAGTCTTTCTTTATATGAAGTAATCATTTAAATATTTATCTATGAATCCATTTTTATTGTTTAGTAAACTGTTCTGTGTACATATGGCAGTGTATTTACCTAGATATTGGTGGGCACAGGGTCTTTTAATCTATTACAAATAAACATGTTATAAGTCTCATAATATCAGTATAAAATATATGTGTGCATGTGTGCATGTGTGTGTGTGTGTAATTTAAAGAAAAAAAATACCTAGTTGGAATAATTGTACTTTCCTCAGTGATAAAAGTGAAAAAAATCTTGGTTTCATTTACTTAGTGATTATATTTCATCTTACCAGTTCTGTTCATATATACAACACTCACTAATAATGCAAAAAAGAGTGGTTCACTCACTGAACCCTATGCCTATTGGCTGAAATATTAGTTGTTGATATTATTTGTTTTGATTAAAGTCAATTATGACTTATTCTCCTGCATTATCAGTAAATACACTGCCAATAAAAGTGATGATTCTTTTATGTTACAAAATATGTGTTATTATTGATGTAAAAATTTTCACAGGTGTTTCCCCTAGCTTCAGCACAGATAATTAAATTAGATGCTGTAGCTGCTATTTTTAAAATGTTAAAAATCAAGACTTTATTTATATATTAATAGCAATTAATGATATATACATCATGGCTTACAATTGCTTAAAATTGTTTCTTTATTGTAATACTGCTAATTCTTAATTTTTACGATTCTTCATACATATGTAATTCAAGTTAAAAAGATATGTTCTTTAAATGGCTGTCCTCTAGATATTTGAGAGCTGAACCAGGGGCTGGAGAGATGGCTCAGCCATTAAAGGCTAGGCTCTCAATCATAAAATATAAGAGTTCAGATTCCCAGCAACAACATGGTGGCTCACAACCACCTGTGATGAGATCTGACATCCTCTCTGGCATGTCTGAATACAGCTACAGTATACTTATATGTAAAAATCTTTAAAAAGTTGCCTGGACAAGACCCCTTAAGGCAAGGCACATGAAATTTGTGTCTCAGGCAGACTATATAGAAACAATTGTCCATACAAGCATATTCTTTATATCATCGACAAACTAATGGCTTAAAAATAATTTTATATTTTTGTCCACATCAAATTATAAAGACTTGTTCTTGGTGTCCTCAATTCCTACCTCTACCACATAAAGGTGTTAATTCTAGAGGACATAATTAATTATTTCAGATAAGTGATACACATATTTCTAATTTAAAAATTTAAAATATGTACATGTGGCTAAAGATTCATTTTTAGGCTTTCTAGTTGCAACTGAATTAACAGTAAAAACAACTAAAAATGCTGTATTTACTTTCTATATTTACATAGTTATTACCTATATTATTGTCTATGCTTGGTGTTCCAACTTAAATTAAAACAGACAATGGAACTGGCCATTTAATAAATAAAAGTTATTAAACACTTGATATATATTTAACAATTTAATTTTTTATTATCCTCAAAGACTAGGTAATATAAAAAAATTTTGAAGCAATATTGTCTTAAACAAGAAAAAGAGAGGGGAAATTGTATCCCCGTGCATATCATTTAAATTATGCTTGTATAATTTTAAGAAATTTTAAAATTTGGATGCCAGGGAACTCTTTGCTGAGTGTATACAGCATCTTATAACCAGGCATATTGATACCTAGGTAAGATGTAAGAATTCACTTATTAGTATATGGCATGATCCTGATCATGTATGTAATTTTGGGGAAGAAGGCATGCTTGTATTTTTCCACACAATGCTGCAAAAGCATGCTAGCTGCCAGAGTGATTGGTGTGGCATGCTGTGGTTAACATTGACTGTGGGCTTACGGCGTTCCCAGACAATGGTAATAGAAGAGCTATATTGAATATACTCTAATTGTCAAATGTCCCAGATTAAATAAACTGCCTTGCTTCAAGCTTTTAGAATATGTGGGACAGAGAAATTGGAGACTGTTAAACTAACTTAAAAAATTAATCTTAAGGAGAAGTTATAATCACTCTTCTCTTTCCTTTAACACRATCAGTTGACTCAATCATAGGCTGGTCTAGAAATAATGCTATATTGGAGATTCTAATTATGAAGATAGATAATAATCTTTATCAGCCAGCTTATCTGGCATTTATAAGACAGTCTCTGTTGATTCACAAATCTACCTCCTCCACTCCTGGGGTTAGCTTTTGTTTTCAGAGAACTACTAATTTATATATGAATTGAATACCTTGGGCCTTCCAGAGACAGTCAAAGCAGCTTTCCCTCTTAGTCTCTTCTTTTGTGTCTCAAGCAGGTCTCTTTCAAATACAGCTCAACAGCTCCCCAAACTTGAAGAGATGTGTGCTGTGAGGGCCAGCCAGCTTACATTCACAGGGCATTTACTTTACAAGTCCATCTCCTGAAAGGAGCCACATAGAACTCATATCTATGAGTGTTTGTCAATCAAGCAGACATGGGCACCAGAAAAGGTGTGAGGCAAAGCACTGCATAGGAAGGAGCATGTTTTCTGGCTCTGATTTCCTAGGAAGTACACCTAATTGCATAGGGGTTGATGTCGAGGGGCTGTCCTTAAATATTAAGGGAGCCTATTACCCCTCCTCTGCAAAATACATCATATAATATTTAAGAGGAATTACGGTCAATACTTCCCCCCTGTGGTTATAAACCCGCCATCTTTTGATGGATATTTATCCACTGTTTTTCTTAAAAATTAATGGGAAGGGAGGAACTGTATTCTCCCTCAGCATTTGAGCTGAGTTTTGAACCTCTGCACTAATCACTAGTTCTCAGCCAGTGAAGTACCTGGACCTTTGTTCTTAATAGAACAATACAGCTTTCTGTTTTCACCTGGGAGCAATGGCTAGCAGCACCTGGAGATAGCCTGGTGTGGAGTGCTGAAGTCTGCTGAGTTGCCTGACCTACAAATTCCTAAATTAAGCAGGTGACCTGCCCAGCTGCCTAAGCAGTGGAGCCAGCAAAATGTCAGACCACTTCCCCCCTCCCCGCCCCCCCCAAGTCACCCCAGACTCTGGGGGAGGGGCTCACCAAAACTCTTAAACTGTCAGACCTCCATTAAACTTGGGAACTCCATCAGCAACTGTCATCTTGGACTCCATTCTTTTTGCTGCACCTCCATCTATCCCCAGCTTCTCTTCCAGGAACCCAGTTCGCAGTAGCTACTGGCAGCTACACAATAGTATGCTGGTTTTATGTGTATCAAATACCTTTATGTTCTAGAAGCAAATATATATTGAGAAGAAAAACAAAATCATGAAGGCAATATAAGTTTATTGTTATAATTGACTGTTTTTTGTTACTTGTTTCTTGTTTGTTTATTTGTCTTGTTTTGCTGAGGTAGACCAAACTCTGACCTTGATTTGGATTTATTTGCAATGACATTGATTACCAAAGTCTATAATTAAGATTTTAGGTAGAAAACGACTCATTTATTAAGGACTTTGCTAAGTAATTGGTAGCAAATTAAGACAAGATGTTAAAATCCTAAAGAAGACCGCATTCATAAGACAAAGTGTCTACTTTTTTTCTTTTCTTTGTTCTCTGGTTCAGTGTGGAAGTTGAATTAAAATTAAAGTTCTGACAGTATATGGATGGAGCTCCTCACATAACGAGGAACTCGACAGGAAAAGTAATTCTTCCCCAGGGCAGATCACACCAACTGCTTATTCAATACCAAATCTTAAAAAGAAACATATATGTAATATTATAGAGACTGAGCAGGTAGTATTTTAAAATACATATGTATTTAACAACAAATAATGAATTTGAAAAAGAGCAATGGGAAGATATATTGAAGGCATGGTCTAATTATATTATAAACTCAAAATAAGAGAAATAAAATAAATCAATGGGTTGTATTATGATTATTCAGATTTAATAAACTACAATATATAATTTAACTCATATTTTCACTGAGGAACCGATGTAACAAACCTATCTCTATAAAAAATGAATAGAATTAGTTTTTTCTTCAGTCCCCTTTCTAGTATTTCCTGGTTTTCTCTCCTGCCCCCTCTCTTTCTCTCTCTCTTTCTCTCTCTGTTACTTTCCAGGTGTGTCCCTAAAAAGTATTTCAAGTATATGAAAAAATAAGAAACAAAACTTGGGAGTATCTCTTTCTTTTTTGTTCTAGAGCCTTCAGCTGTGCTGCTGTTAAGCTGTTGCAGTATGCTCTTTCCAGTTTCTTTTTGGAGGCACCCAGATCTATGTGTTTTCCCCTTAGCACTACTTTCATTGTGTCCCATAAATTTGGGTATGTTGTGCCTACATTTTCATTAAATTCTAAAAAGTCTTTAGTTTCTTTATGTCCTCCTTGATCAAGTGATCATTGAGTAGACTATTGTTCAGTTTCCATGTGTATATGGGATTTCTCTTGTTTTTATTGTTATTGAAGACCAGTGTCAGTCTGTGGTGATCTGATAGGGTGCAAGGAATTATTTCAATCTTATTGTATCTACTGAGGTCTGTTTTGTGACTGAGTATATGGTCAATTTTGAAAAGGTTCTGTGAGGTGGTGAGAAGGTGTATTCTTTTATTTTAGGATAAAATGTTCTATAGATATCTGTTAAATCCATTTGGTTCATAACTTCTGTTAGTTTCACTGTTTCTGTTTAGTTTGTGTTTCCCTGATCTTTCCTTTTATGAGAGTGGGGTGCTAAAGTCTCCAACTATTATTTTGTGGGGTACAATGTGTGCTTTGAGCTTTATTAAAGTTCTTTTTATGAATATTGGTGCCCTTGTATTTGGAGAACATATGTTCAGAAGAAAAAGTGTGGAAGATCTTGGAGCACATAGGCACAGGGGAAATTTTCCTGACTAGAATACCAACAGCTTATGCTCTAAGATCAAAAATTTATAAATGGGACCTCATAAAATTGCAAAGCTTCAGTAAGGCAAAGGACACTGTCAATAGGACAAAATGGCAACCAACACATTGGGAAAAGACCTTTACTAATCCCACATCCAATAGAGGGCTAATATCCATTATATACAAGAACTCAATAAGTTAGACTCCAGAGAACCAAATAACCCTGTTAAAAATGGGGTACAGAACTAAACAAAGAATTCTCAAATGAGGAATATCGGAATGGCTGAGATACACCTAATGAAATGTTCCACATTTTTAATCTTCAAGGAAATGCAAATCAAACAACCCTGAGATTCCACTTCACACCAATCTGAATGTCCAGGATCAAAAACTCAGGGGATAGAAGATGCTGGAGAGGATCTGGAGAAAGATCAACACTCCTGCCTTGCTGGTGGGATTGCAAGTTGGTAAAACCACTCTGGAAATCATTTTGGTGGTGCCTCAGAAAACTGGATATAGTACTACCTGAGGACTAAGCTCTACCAATCCTGGGCATATACTCAGAAGGTGTCCCAACATGTAATAAGGATACATGTTCCACTATGTTCATAGCAGCCTTGTTTATAATAGCCAGTATAATAGCTGGAAAGAACCCAGATGTTCCCTCAACAGAGAAATGGATACAGAAAATGTGGCCCATTTACACAATGGAATACTACTCAGCTATTAAAAAACAATGAATTCATGAAATTCTTAGGCAAATGGATGGAGCTAGAAAATATCATCTTGAGTGAGGTAACCCAATCACAAAAGAGCACACATGGTATGCACTCGCTCATAAGTGGATATTAGCTCAAAATCTTAGAACATCCAACATACAACTCACAGACCACATGAAGCTCCAGAAGAAGGAAGACCCAAGTGTGGATACTTTGATCCTCATTTGAAAGTGGACCAAAATACCCATATCTCACAGCGAACTAATAGAGTGAACAAAGGGTCTCCAATGGAATATCTAGAGAAAGGACCCAATGAGCTGAAGAGGTTTGCAAACCTGTAGGCAGAACTACAATATGAACCAACCAGTACCCCCAGAGCTCCCAGGGGCTAAATCACCAACCAAAGAGTACAAATGGAGGGATCCATGGCTCCAGCTACATATATAGCAAAAGATGACTATTTCAGACATCAATGAGAGGAGAGGCCATGGGTTCTAGGAAGGCTTGATTCCCCAGAATAAGGGAATGCAAGTCAGGAAATTGGGGGGGGATGATTATGGGGAGGGTATTGGGATAGGGGATAGGGGATTTTTGCAGCAGTAATGCAGAAATACCATTTTGAAATTACATTTCAAATTACCATGTGAAATGTAAATAAAGCAAATATCTAATTAAAAATAAAAAATAAGAAATAAAACTTGTAGATAATTTTTTGACAGAGGATAATTACACAGCACCCCCTATCTCTTTGTGTGTGTGTGTGTGTGTGTGTGTGTGTGTGTGTTTGAGTGAGTGAGTGTGCTTGTGTGTGTGTTGGTAGACTGTGTGTTTCTATAGGCAGGGAAATTATAGAATCAATGCCAGGGTTACTTTTAGGTATTATGTGTGTAGAATAAAAATAAAGATCATTACAGAAATATGTAAAACTCAAACCACTTGTATCATGTTTAGCTATCTATGGGATCCTTAGAAACAAACTAATGTAGAACAGTGTAGAGGCTTTACAGGGAAATCTAGAATCACTGGCTATGAAAAGAATAGGGAGGAACTGATTGACTGATTCTAGCTATTTTGATTAACATAAAAAACAAACATAAGTCAATAATGTCTAGAAATTTTGAACACAATCCAGAATCTAGATAACACATTAAGTTTAGTGAATATAATATTTAAATCAAATAAAATATTAGTAAATTCTCAAATATTAGCTAAGAGATAATGTAGATAGTTTTCTATTAAAACATATAATGTTCCATCAGAGGAGAGAAATGGAAATCTGAAATGGCTGGTAAGATGTACTCTCTTAAGAGACACACACAGTCTATGAAAATTGAGTAGATCAAATATTTGGCATTGGAAATATAACAAATTCTTAACAAATTTGATATATTTAATATGAAATTGGGAATATTATCCATCATAGCAAAGGACATAAACCTAAAAGCAAGAACACTGTAACTGGAGATACTTGCCACTTCATTCAGCATCAGAAATTCAACTGTGTTTTATAGGAAACTCAAGTCATCTTCTTTGGTATTTAGAGAAGTTACAGGATCTCTCAGCCTTGGGATCTGATATTTTGTATTTGTACAATGATATTCATAGAGTCTGCATGTTGTCAAGTCTTCAACACTTTCACTGCCCCCTCCATCATTTCTTTCAGAAACCCTTGGGAACTTTATATGATTAGTCACTAATGTGGATATTAACTATTCCAATGAGATGATTTAATAACTTAAAGATCAATATTGATTGATCATTTGTAAAGTGCTGAAGTATTTTAACTTCAGTGATTAGCTTCTCAAGTAACTATAAGTAACTCATTGCTTTCAAGGAAAACAGAGCAGTGATGCTTAATAATTCAAACACACAATTAGGTGCTGAAATAAACCAGGTCTGATTCCTGAAACAGGGCCTTTCATGCTTTTTTCCTGGTTGCTGTTATAATTGGCTGATATAAGTATTGTGTTCTAACACCTAAGACACTTAGGAAATTCTCCATGGAGCAGGCAATAAATCATATTGAGTTCCTTCAAGCTTACACTGCATTGAGGTATAGCAAGAGAAAATTTTCAATAAAATAAGATGGAAAGAACTGAGATTAAGGGTTGCATAAGTATCTGAGCCATTTCAGAAAGCATTCTTTCATACACTTAAGAAGTAAGGGGTCTGCTTTGGAATGATAACATCCTATTTCACATATTTTATATTAGTCCTGGGATTACTTGATCACATTACATAATCCAAGCTTTTGAATATGTTATTAAAAACAGTGCTTTTGCCTAAATATGCAATAACTAGTTTTCATAAAAATGATAATGATTGTTCTTCATGGAGTGGTTAAAACAAAACAGTTTAATAGCATTTTAAATCATATGTATTATGAAGTAATAGTTGCATATCCCATGGCGAAGGCTAAGACACAGCTCGACCAGAGTCATTTAGGAAGGGCGGATTCATAAGGATGCTTTGTGTGTAGATTCTAGTTAATAAAACAAAAACAAAARCAAAACAAAAAACAAAAACAAAAGACAACAACAACAACAATAAAAAAAACAAAAGGCCCGTGTATCTCTGGCAAACCCAGTAGCTATGAGGTCTTTCCTTGTCCATTTGAGCTTCATTTTCTAATTCCAGAACTTTAACTACAGATAGTCAATACTATAAGCAAACACAAGGTAAGACTCCTTCCCCCAATTACCTGCATTGTGGTCACTTTGGGAAAACCCAGCAGAGGTAACTTCTGACTTGCCATCTCACACTCCAATTACACGGCCACAGCTCTATCTTCATTCCTGCAGGTCTACTCGGATCAGGGCCAACCAGGTGAGATTCCCCAATCTTCAAACTCCTGCTTTCTGTGTCCCTTGCAAGCCCAGTGGCAGTGTGGTGTGCCTTGAATCCTTTGGGATCTGCCTGACAGTTTCATACATTTAGCTACAACCCCAGACACCAATTGTCATCAGCAATCACCACATGAGAGCATATAGCCAGCCCCTGCCTATAGACCACTCTGGGCAATCCTATTAGCTTAAAGCTCCACCCTACCTATCCTGACCTCCACATCTGGGACTACAACTCTACCTTCCCCGTTGGATTGGTGCTAAGCTGCTATCTGGGATTAACAGAAGCCAGCAATTATCAAGAACCACCAGGTCTACCTGCCTCCCTAGAGACCTGTTCCACCCAAAACAACTTTCAGACTGAAGCCARCAGGGTTTGATTCCCTCAAAGGTGGATACCACCAGGGAAAAGAAGCTATACCTGTAATCCCAGAGGTATACTGACATCAAGGACTACAACCTCTACCTGCAGTCACTGAGGCCTACTCCCATGAGGAACTACCAGGACTTGCAACACTAAGGAGAACCAGGTGGCAAAAGCCAGAATAAGAATACAATCAACAAAAGACAGAGCAGTATGGAACCACTAGAACCCAGCTATCCTGTTGCATCAAGCCCTGAATATCTTAACACACCAAAATCATAATAAAATTACAGTTAATCTTACAAAGATGATAGAGGATTTTAAGGGAAAATGAATAAATCCCTTATAAAGAATTACAATAAAATACAATCAAACAGGTAGAGAACATTAACGAAGAAATGAATAAATAGAAAAAATATGGGAAAAATAATCAAACAGGTGAAAGAAATAAAATTTTGTAAGATCAGATAATGGAAATAGCGAATAATAATAATAATAATAATAATAATAATAATAATAATAATAATAAAATATAATTTGAGGCAATCCTGGAGACAGAAATCTTATTTAAGAGAACAGGAAATGCTGACAGAAGCATTACCAGCAGGATACAAGAGACAGAAGAGTGAATCACTGCCATGGAAGGTACCATAGAAGAAATCAATACATCAGTTAAAGAAAATGCTAAAAATTTCTGATACAAACCGTCCAGGAAATTTGGGACATTATTAAAATCAAACCTAACGTAGAAGACTACCAACTGAAAATATTTTAAACAAATGTTAGAAAAATTTTCCTAACTTAAGAAAAGATGTCCATAAACATGCAAGAACCTTACAGAACTACTAGAAAAAATTAGAGACATATAATAATCAAAACATAAATGTACAGAACAAAGTAATAACACTAAAACTTGCAAGGGATAATGAACAATTAACATATAAAGGGAATCTAGTTAGAATCACACCAGACTTATCAACAGATTAAAAAAAAAAAAAAACTAGAAGAACCTGGCATAAGTCTGATAGTTCCTAAGAGATTAATGATGCCAACCCAGACTTGTAAACAAGTTATGGAACATATTAAAATGAACAGCAAGTTACCACACTATGCTGTGCATGAGTGGGCCACATGGCCCCAGCTTGGTGCTCTCATCTCAGCAGACTGTCTGACCTGGGGCTCCTGAGATGTTACCACCCAACTTGCTAATTTTCCTTGGCCAGCCCTACACAATGACTACCCAACTAGACGTTAGATATCATGATGAACAATAACCTGGTAAAATCAAAACTCTTGAAGCTTATAATTAACCAGTCAGATTTATATAATAATAAATTATCAATTCACAAGATTCCCACACAATAATTTCAGAGCCCACCTAGGATAGACTAGTTATTGCTATTATTCTATTCCTATATGATATTATATCTACCTGAGGGTATTAAAAGTCACAATGAATCTGAATCATTCTTTTCATCCTCCATATTGCTTCCTTTTACCTACCTGATTACTCTGTCTCCATCTCTGCCATTCTTTGCTCTACCTCCTCTTTCCCTGTCCAATCACAGGCCTCCTACAGCACTAATATTTAAATTATTGTACAGGGAAAAGTTCTGCCACATAAGTCCTAATTCCAGAATGGAAAAGAAGAAGTTTGTTGCATTGAAGAGGAGATTTTCCATTTGTTCCAACAGGAAAAGAAAAGATTTGTCTTACATCCAAATTTTCAGAAAACGGATTTGACAGGGGGAGACCACATGAAGATATTGGCTACAGACAGGAAGAAATAAATTTGTAGGATCAAGAAGGCAGGTAATATGTATGCTGATGTCTACACTTCAAGATCTTTAAGACTGACTGAGACTTAAATATCTGTACATAGGAAATAAATCTTGTTGACTACAGAGTGCTCATGACTTATTATTACCACCATATTTCCTATATGGGAAATTGTATTGCAGGTTCGTTATACAGTCTAAACTAACTTAAGAAAGACGGATATCTTTCACTTGCTCAAAGAGCAGAGGTTTATCTTTAACTGATATGTGTACACTTCACATTTCTTACATATGTTAATACAGAAATGTATATTTCTTGTAAGAGTTTGTGTGTCTTCATAGCAAAAGGACCAGACACCCAAGAACACAAAATAAGTAGCCCAGGTGCTGCCTCGTCACAAAAGAGGCTACCTCAACTGCTGTTTCATCAAAACTTGTTTCCAGAACAACTTCAAAGCAACTAACTCACTTGGTCCAGCCTTTCTGATTGTTCCAATCAGGACTTTGTTTAAGTGTTAATTTTCACACCAAATAACAAATGTTACAGTTTGAATATTTCTCGAAAGTCTGAACAGCTTCTGAAGAAAGCTCACTGAAGGAAAAATATGTCACACATGGAAAGCTGAAGTATATGGAGTACAAGGGTATGTGAAACCTAATGGGGGAGACAATTATGAAAAATATGAGAAAGTTCCCCAAAAGGGGTAAGATGTAGAAAGACAAAAACAAGACAAAGAACATGTTCCCTAGAACCCCTGTATGTAGGATTAACTGAGTCAACACTGTGAGATTCCTCATAGATTTAAGAATATCTGACTTCAAAGCAGAACACAGATACAACTCCCTGGAACACAAACTCTGAAGTCAAAACCAGTTGCTCTCTAGTGGACAGGTGTACTTAAACTTTTCCAAAATTAATTTCTTTTTATGCAGTCATTCTATATAAAACATAAAGAAAATGCATTTTCAGATTTTAATTTGGAATTTGATGCTTTTATTAAATTTAGATTAAGGTCATTCCTGTTTATATTTCTTAGAGTTTAAAATAAAAATTAGATAAGAAACAAACATTTTTCTGAGAATACTGAAGTAAGCAGACAGAATAAAATCCGGAAAAACCCTGTACATACAGATGTATCCGCTTTTCCCATCCTAGGTAATCTTGTTTTTGTTTGTTTCTTTTGTTCTTTGTTTGCTTGTTGTTTTGTTTTTGAGATGAAGACATTCAAATAAACTATGTCATGGCTGCTCAGGATAGTTACACTCTAATACTTAAGCAATCTTTTGATACTACGGGCTTCATTTTTCGAAAGTGTAAAGGAGTCATATTGTTTTCTCTCATGCTCTACCCATTTGGAAACTACCTTCTCTCCTTTTCATTTTCTCCCTCCTATGTCCCACAGCTGTACTTTAGAAAYAAAGATAAAAGAACTCTGGCAGAATCAGTATACTGGACCTCAAGCAGACCTACAGAGCAATAGTGTTTAAAACTGCAGGATATTGGTACAGTGACAGGCAGGTAGATCAATGGAATAGATTTGAAGACCCAAAAATGAAACCACACACCTCTGGTCACTTTATCTTCGACAAAAGAGCTAAATCCATCCAGTGGAAAAAAAGATAGCCTTTTCAACAAATGGTGCTGATACAACTGGAAGTCAGCATGCAGAAGAATGCAAATCGATCCATTCTTATCACCTTGTACTAAGCTCAACTCCATGTGGATCAAGGACCTCCACATAAAACCAGACACACTGAAACTAATAGAAAAGAAACTGGGGAAGATCCTTGAGGACATGGGCACAGGGGAAAATTTCCTGAACAGAACACCAATAGCTTATGCTCTAAGATGAAGAATTGACAAATGGGACCTCATAAAATTACAAACAACCAACAAATTGGGAAAAGATCTTAACCAACCTTACACCAGACAGAAGGCTAATATCCAGTATATACAAAGAACTCAAGAAATTAGACTCCAGAGAGCCAAATAACCCTATTAAAATGTGCTATAGGGCTAAACACAGAATTTTCACCTGAAGAATTTTGTATGGCATAAGAAATGTTCAACATCATTAATCATTATAAAAATGCAAATCAAAACAATCCTGAGATTTCGCCTCACACCTATCACAATGGCTAAGATTAAAAACTCTGCAGACAACAGGTTTTGGTAAGGATGTGGAGAAAGAGGAACACTCCTCCACTGCTGGTGGGATTGCAAGGTGGTACAACCACTCAGGAAATCAGTCTGGCAGTTCCTCAGAAAACTGAGCATGACACTTCTGGAGGACCCTGTTATACCACTCCTGGGCATATACCCATAGGATTCCCCGGCATGCAATAAGGATACATGCTCTTCCAACTTCTTAAACCCATTGTAATAAGAGGTGTGTGAAGGCCAGTTTTTAATTTCAAAGTTGCTTTGTAATAATGAGTATTTGATCTTCTCTATGGATTAGTCACAAATCAACTACGTGTATATAGTAGTTTGGTAGGCAGCCTAATCAGTTTGTTTAATTTTTTAAAAAAATACATATCTTATTGCATTTTAGAATGAATTTTGTTATCACCTTCAGTTGGCTTTTTCATTGTCCTTTGCAAAAAAATCTCAATTTTAACAGTTATAGTTTTGTTTTTCTTTAGTTTTCTTGGTAATTGTTCTTGTGAAATTTCTTTATAAAGAATCAAACTGTTTTTAGACATCAAGTAATTTGTTTAGTTTTTTACTATCAGTTAAAAAGGCCTGAGCTTTTGCCCTCTGCCTACACTGTAGATGCTATAAGGTTTCTTCAGAATTATTTTGTTGTGTTAGTAACAAAATTTAGATTTAAAATACTTGATGCTTTTAATAATTCACTACAAACACACTTAGGAAGTTGCTTTGGTAGACACAGTTATTTTAATACTTAATGTTTAATGAAAAATATCATAATACACAAGAGTCTTTATTTGCTCAGTATGTTTCTTGTTTGTAATACATGATAATTCACAAATAGTTAAATTTATATTGATTTCTTGTTTAAAACTTGGTAGAATATTAGTAACAGACACACCCATGAATTACTTGTTTTCTTCTTGTTCTAATCGAAGCTAGATGTTTTATGAAGAGGTTAACAATTATTTATTTTATGCAGTTATTAAATCAATATAAAACTAATAAGAACAACCAGAAACATATCACTGTTAAATGACTGAGTTTGAGTAAAAATCAGGCATGATAACTTTGTGTCTCACCATTTAATCACAACTGATTCTGATATTCTCAAGACAGAGACCAGCAGCAATGGATGGCCTAATTATAGATTAATCGATTCAGCCTATTGTATGATTGCTGTTACATGTGTTGTTTAATTTTAATAATATTACATATTAAACATCGTGTCTGGGACATGACACTACTATTGCATTCTGGAGCTCACACAAATCAGGTTGTTTACTAGGCTTACAGAAGACTGGTCCAGACAGCAGGCAGTTCTGGGCAGTGTAGCTGCTCCTCCTGAAGCTCTATATCCCTCAGTTTGAGCTAAGTCTACTGAAAGTGTCTGAGAGAGGAACAGATATTGTCTTGAGTTATGAAATCATTGGTGAATTTTTCACACTCCAATGGATAGTTCAGAATCATGGCCATACACATGGCTTTGGTTAAACTTATTGGATAACCCAATGGAATAAAAGAGAAACAAAAAATGTGTACATATATATAAAAAATGTGATGGATGTAGGTATAGGAATGGAAMGTAAAAATTGTGAGTGTATGTTTTTGCATGTATGAAAATGAAAAGGGGAAATTTTAGTTAATAAACAGTGTCTAATAACTTTATGTAAAACATGCCTTTGAAAAAATAAAATGAAATGTCTGCAAAGAACAGTTCTGAGCATGGCTAGGGAATTTAAGGACATTTAAGTCATGGTTTTAAGGAAGAATTTGCTTTCAAATTGTCAGTCACTTTTAGTCATTGACAGCGACTCTTAATATGTCCAGATTTTCATGACCCAACATAGCTTTCTTTTTATTTTAATTTAAAATTTCTGATAATTTTACAAGAGTTCTGTTTATATATTTCCACCTACCTCACTTCCTTCCATGTTCTCTCCTGCTTGAACTTACTATCAAATACCTGCCACATATGTGTGTATATGTATGCTTCTGTTTGTATAAAATATAACACATACTCATGCATGTATACATACATACATAYATATACACATGTCCTGTTGAGACCATTTGGTGTTGCTCATATGCATTTGGGGGTGAACAGTGGGATTGGAAAACATATCTGAGAGCCTATCCCTGAAGAAGACTGGTTCTTCTTTTCTCATCAGCCATTGCCTTTAACTATCGATTCAGGGATAAAGCTTTATGAGATTTTCCCCATCTGTCTTATCTCAAACTTTTTCCTGGTTGCTCAGTTTATTGTACTTTTCTAATATTATTTTTTATGAGCTCCCTTGTCTATATTTTCTGTACAGGTCTTGCTAGTAAGGGTGATTATAGGAAGATAAACAGGAATAGGAAACACGCTTTGTGAACACCAGCCTGCTGCTGCATATAAATACCATCCCATAACCTAAAATACTATCAAAATGAAGGAACAAATTAACCCAAAAATGTACAGAAATTTTCTCCCCTAGCTGAAGAACTTTTTTACATATCCTTTTTATCCTTTGCCATCTTTCCTTTCCTAAGTGATTTCATTTATTTACATTCTATTCATTGCTGCTGCCTTGATCCCCCCTCCCACAGTCCCTCATCTCATTCCTTGTCCCTCTTGCCTCCAAGAGGGTGATAGTCGCCTTCAACCAGGCCTCTCCCTTTCCTGGGGCCTGAAGTCTCTCTAGAAATAAATGCTTCTTCTCCCACTGTACGTATATAGCAGAGATCTGCCTGGTCTGGCCTTAGTGGGAAAAGATCCCCTTAATCTATAACTTTCTTAACTGTACACACCTATATTTCATTTACTCAGCACTCTGTTCTTTATTGACTAAAGTCCATCCATTGTTATTACTCCTATGATGCTGGTGCAATTTGTGACACAGAAGAATGTCATCCATTAGTCAGAATGCATAGCTCAGTTCTATCTCTGTGCTTTTGCCTTTGCAGTATATCATCTGATTATTGCAATGGCATATGATTGCTGTGGAGGTGGTCTCTAACCCTTTTACTTTACAATGTATCCATGTTCTATCAAGTATGTTCTTGGATGGTAACTATTTATATGATATCCASTTAGTGCTCTTACACCTTCTTCCTTTTGAGTATTTTTTAAGGCTGATACAATAAGCCATTACTTCTGTGATCCACTTTCAATGCTAGAACTCCCTTTTTCTAGTGCTTTTATTATGAGTTACTGTCTAATATATTTAATTTCATTGCCTCATGTCTGATTATTCTTAGCTTTTATCATTCATCACATCACCATCCTCCACACTCCATCTATTGAGTACATATCCAAAGCCTTTAGCATCTGCAGCTCCCATATTTTGTCTGCTGCTGTCTTTTTTTTTAGTTGCCAAAATTCATGTTCCACAGCTATTACCATTGATCTCTTTAGACCAAGGAAAAGTATCATCATTGTTTTATACCATGCTTGTGGTCATACTGAGCCCTATGTCCAATAGCTTGGAAATGTTATCAAGTGTACATTCCTAGACAAAAGAAATTTCTTGTGAACAAAGTGTATTTTTGATGTTCTTGTTGTTTGGAGTATGAGGAAGTACTATAAGGAACTTCAAGTATCACCAGTCATAAAATTATTGCAAGTATATAATCATTTAAAAGACATAACACAAAGTTAGATAAGTATTTTTAGATTCATACCTGGAAACATACTAAATATGTGCCCGATATTTGACACACACACACACACACACACACACACACACACACATACACACACACATACACGCACACATATAAACATACACAGACATATATGTGTGTGAAAATGATATGAATATAGGATCAAAGAATTATATATATTATATTTCTATATACTTATATATTTATGTGTGTTTACTTCTTTTTCTTTTCTGATAGTTGTGCACTCTGTTTTTCAATCAGAGTGCATACTGAGTATTGTTTACTTCACTTTTCTGATAAACTTCTTATTGTTATTCTTGAAAAAAGAAGAGGTGAACACATCATTCTTCTCCTGGGATGTAATCAGCTTCTTTAGTGAGATTCAGTAGCACTTGGTGGCCTCTGCCTTAATTGTTACCCCAGTTCCCACAACTCATCCTAATTTCCTCTTATTAGTTTTGTTGGGCAATTCTTGTGAATCATTTAAAATATTTATATTATCAAAAATTGTTTGGGGAAGAAAGCTGGGTTTATTCAAATCTGGTATAAAGTTTCCCAAGTAAAATGATTTTGCAAATCCCTCATATAACCTAAGCATATTTGGTAGATTCCAATGAGAGCTATAAAGTTTTCAGTTGTTTACACTTCTCTTAAATTCTTTTCTTTTGAGAAAAATATTCTTTTAGAAAATTGCTTCAGTATATATCTTAAATTTTTCAAATATATTTAGTACCTGTAACATGGTTTTAATAAGTCTATACTTTAAAAAGAATGAGGAATCCTCCTATGGGCTACATTACACATCAGATAACCACTGGGGAATATACATTAATCCTGGTTGTTAATTTCTCCAGAGATGGACCTTGAGTGATGACACTCTAGAGGGAGATAGCTCACACTATTCTTTTAATAGCCATCTCTTCTATTGGTGCCTAGATTATAAAATGTTTATACCAACCAACCTTTGTAGAACAATAAATTACTGTGAGAACTGGATTTAATGAATATTTCCTTAAACATTTCTGTATAGTCTGCCCCTCATATGTTCCAGGCAGTTTTCACTTCAACTGTAAAGCAGTAGATAAGCACCCGACATTGAGTTGTCTGTGAAGATGAAAAGGTATGTTCAGATATAGGTACTTACTGAATAAAATCTTAGACTCCCCTAGTCTAGTCTACATTCACTTGTTAATAGACACATTTAATGTTTTCTCTCTCATACACATTTTCATTTCATGTTCCTCACTTACTGTTCAAGATAGTATTTATTTTATTGTTTTATTTTTTTTTAATTTAAAATAGTTTTGGAGTTTGCATGCATGAACACTATGTATTTACATCATTTAAACATTCTCTCTCTTGGATGCAAATCCCCAACTCTCTAATAACTACTCTCAAATCACTACCATTTAAAATTACTGTTACATATATACACATGTATTATATATATAATGTATACTGTAAATAATTTGCATTATATATAATATTCATACTATATATGTACATACACACACTGTGATATATTCAGTCAGTATTACTCATGTTTGTATGTCTTTAGGACTAGCCAGTTTTGATTGAGTAATTGTCATGATTCAAATGATAATGGCCCACATAGACCCATATATATATTGAGTATTCAGATCCAAGATATGGTCTGTTTAAGAAAGGTTCAAAGATATGACCTTTTTCGAAGAAATAGAGGCTTGGAAGATAGTGTGAGTTGGTAGGCTATTTAAGA
The DNA here is from genome assembly GCA_002335545.1 of Apodemus speciosus. NCBI lineage: Eukaryota > Metazoa > Chordata > Mammalia > Rodentia > Muridae > Apodemus > Apodemus speciosus. The sequence goes on along the minus strand of BDUI01009776.1, from coordinate 11,577 downwards.
AGCATTTGTGCTTGTTGTGACCTTCTTGTGTCAAAGTCGTGTGACCTTGTTGAAATTTGTTACTCAGGATGGGCTTTAAGTTTTCAAAAGCCCATGGCAGAGTGAGTCTTGCACTCACTTGTTGCTTCCTGTTTGCACATCAGGATACAGCTTTTATCTACTGCCTCAGTAAAGTACTTACCTTCATGCCTACTTGCTGCCATACTCCCAGTATCATGAATAGGGAATAAACCTCTAGAACTAATCAAAGAACAATTTAAATGCTTGCTTTGCAAGTGACTGAACATGATATTTCTTCACAGAAATATAACAGAAAATTGTAGCTTTTTACCTATGCTATGGTCCTGTGAGATTTTCCCTACTAACTTGCTTCATGTCAACTGAAATCAGTTAATGTACATCCAGACATTTTGATTTCCAGAGTAGTCATACTCATTTTTTTAATCTTTAAAATATAAAATCACAAAAACTCTTGCTTGTGCACTAATTTAACACACAGACAGTGTGATTATTTTACAGTCGTTTTGAAGCTGTTTGTTACTTTAAGTTAGAAAAGAATCAATTTTCTCACACAGGGCACTAGATATAGCAGCCACCTTGTAAGAGGGCTCATGTTCTTATGTTCATTGTTAGTTTACAAACATGTAGTGGACTTCATATTTGTGTGTGTATATTTGTTTTAATTTGGTAGTTTTATTTGGAGAGGGGTGATTTTATTTTGTTTTCTGGGTTTGGGTACGTTTACAAATGTACTGGGTTTTTGATTGTTCACTTAGAAAAATGTAAACTTGATGGGTAGTTAAGAGGAGAGTATTTGTAAGGACTTGGAAGAGTAGAATATAAACAAAAATATTTAACTTTAAAATTGTTTTAAATTATATAAAATTATAAAAACAATTTTAGTATATTTTTAGTTTAAAGTTGTGCTTATTTTCACGGCTACTATTACTTTATTGTATTCATTTTAAGATTTTACAAAAACGTGAACAAAATCATTGAATTAAATACAAACCTTACCTTTAACAATAACAAAAATTTTGCTTAAAAATATAAGGATATGATACAATGGTAAAGCTTAAAGAAAGATGACAATTTATAACTGCAGCATATTCAGTGAACTTTTCTGTAATGGTCAGGTCATACATAATTCTAAATCTTCACAGTTTGTATTCCCTAAAGTGAAAATTGAACTTATTGAAAAAAATACTGATGAGCCTGGAGGTCACTTTACTGTGATAAATAAGCGAACAATAAATATACTTAAAAGAATCATTAAAATAAAGATAAGATATTTGAATATAAGTATTGGGGAAAATAAACATTCTGGTATAGCAATATAAGTACTACTTCAAATGAGCATGAGTTAACACTACCAACCTGTAGTCATTGTGAAATTTTTCCTTATGATTTAGAATTGGTTCAAAGAGGGGACATATATCCTTTCTGGGACATAGGCAACGACAACTGCTGAGTCAAATTAAAACAAGGATCAAACAATAACTCCAGGATTTCTCACTTGGGCTTCTTTGTTATTTTTTTGAAAATGTATTCAACTGTCCTGTGATTGCTGTTTCCTTTCATTACTTAGATATGCTGTTAATTGCATACAAAATTTTCTTTAGCTAATTCAGAGTTTTAAATATATTTGAATTATATTTATGTACTTGATTTCTAACCTACTAGCTTTTAGGTTTATTTATTGTGTCTGATTCCCATAGAAAAATATCTAGAATTAAAAGGAAGACATAGACAACTCTCTTGTTCATTATTTTAGTGTAAAACATTCAATTCTTTCACCACTAACTGTAGTAATAGCTATGGACCTCCTGTGTTTAAAATGCTTTTACTTTATCCTGAAATAAACAAACCTACCAAAAAGTTGCTATATATAAATCWTCAGAAAATTTTAAAACATTCAATTAAAGATGGTAGAATGATTCATATGTGGTAGGATGTAAGTACCAATAAGATTAGCTCTAAGGCCAAGAGTCACAATAATGTGAACATGTGTATGATTATTTCTTTGCATGTGTCTTTTCTACAGTACAAAAATCTCTCATTTCTCAGATTATAAAGAGAATGGCAAATGATTGGAGATTTGAATTAGACTTTATAATCCATTGAATGATACAAAGAATACTCCAAAATTCAATGTGGTATAAACTTTTGTACATAGAGTTTCAGGAAGAGAATGGAAGAAATCAATCATACCTCAGTGGCTGAGTTCATCCTCACTGGGTTAACAGAGAATCCAGAGCTCCAGTTGCCCCTATTTCTCATCTTCCTTGCAGTATATTTGGTTACAGTTGTTGGAAACTTGGGCATGATTGTCTTGATTCTCTTTAGTTCTCAACTACATACACCTATGTATTATTTACTCAGCAACCTGTCTTTTATTGACTACTGTCAGTCTACTGTCATTACTCCCAAAATGCTGTTGAACTTTGTTATAGAGACAAATGTCATCCCGTATCCACAATGCATAGCTCAGTTCTACTTCTTTGGTGCTTTTGCTGTTTCAGAATGTCACATGTTGGCTGCAATGGCATATGACCGCTATGTGGCTATATGTAACCCTTTGCTTTACAATGTAACCATGTCCAATCAAGTCTGTTCATCGATGGTAGCTGTGGTGTATGGTATTGGCTTAATCAGTGCCACAACTCACACAGTCTTCCTACTACGACTGCTTTTCTGTAAGTCTAATATAATAAACCACTACTTCTGTGATTTTTACCCATTACTGGAGCTCTCTTGCTCCAGTACTTATATCAATGAAGTACTAGCACTCTCTTTCAGTGCATTTCATATTATTGTACCATCTATGACTATCCTTAGCTCTTACATCTTCATCATCATCAGCATTCTCCACATAAAATCCACTGGAGGTAGAGTCAAGGCTTTTCACACCTGCAGCTCCCACATCATGGCTGTTGCAATATTTTATGGTTCTACAGCATTCATGTATCTACAGCCATCTACAGTCAGCTCCATGGACCAGGGGAAAGTATCATCCGTGTTTTATACCATCGTTGTGCCTATGCTGAATCCCATGATCTACAGTCTGAGAAATAAAGATGTCAGAGTTTCCCTTAAAAAGTTACTACAAAAGATAACTTTCCTCAAACCAAAAAATTAGATTCCCTTAGCATTTGAGTATAGCATATGACTTTGCAATTTTGGGTAGGAAGTAATCTACAAGCAGCCTTAATAACTCTAGAAATGTGTCTATTGCTGGTACATTTTTTATTTGGAAGAAATGTACCAAAGGTTGATTTGGATTCATAGTTTCATATCCATCAAGAATTTCTAATCCTTGGTATAACCTGAATTTATGCAGAGATAACAAATTGTATCACCTCCTGAAAATTCTTCAAAGTGTGTGTTTGGTTACATTTCCACATACACATGCAGCTCTGCTTACACAGGCCTCGCTCATTACATCAAATTGGGAATAAATACTTTTATGCAATATACTTTGGCTTTCTCCATGTTTTGTAGATGGCCTTCTTGTTCAATTCACAAAGGTTTCAAAGCACTATTTTCTTTCTTGTGTTAGATAAGCATTTGAATAATCAATGTGTTACTCTGAGATTTAAGAGTATATAGAACTCTATTAGTAGCATTTCCCCTTCCCACCATGCCAAGTCCTTTCAGGCATGCATAGCTACCCCGAAAATCATGCTGTTCCCCAGACCTCTATTGACCTGCCACGTCACTGACTCCTTCCACCAACCCCACCACACAATGCACTTGCTTCCTTGCCTCTAGGGGCACTTCTAGCTGTTGGGAGACATATACAACTCCCTGAGTTAAATTGTCCTGTCCAAGGATACTCAACCGAAGCATGCCACACAAGGATCATCAAGGTTACAGGCTCTTCCAATACCTGCTACAACTGGATGGCTAAAGGCCAGCATAAGAACACAAACAAACAAACAAGCAAAYAAACAAAAAAGACAAAGAAATGAGACATCTTCAGAGCCCAGCTATCCTACTATAGCAATCCCTGGATATCCTAACACAACTGAAGCATGATAAATTACCTTAAATTGAATTTTATAAAGATGCTAGAGGCTTTTTAAGGAGGAAACATAGGAAACTGCAATCAAACAAACTAAAAGGAAACTGCAATCAATCAAACTTTAAAAGGAAACAAATAAGTCCTTTGAAGAAATGCAGGAAAGTACAATTAAACAGGTGAAGGTAATGAATAAAACTCTTCAAGATGCAAAATGTAAATAGAACCAATAAAGTAAACACAAATTGAGGAAATCCTGGAGATGGAAACCTAGGAAAGAGAATAGGAACCACAGGTCTATTAGGCATCAAAATAGAAGGGATGGAAGAGAGAATCTCAGGTATAGAAGGGACAATATTAAAAAATGATACACCAGTCAACCAAAATTTTGAATCTGGAAAGGCCAATGCATCAGTGTAGGAGAATACCAGAACAGGGAAGTGGGAAGGGGAGAATGGGGGAACAGGGGGAGTGAAATGGGCATATAGTACCTTTGGGGGGTGGGGAACCAGGAAAAGGGAAATGAAATGTCAACAAAGAATATATCCAATAAAAAACAGAAAAAGAAAAAATGATACACCAGTCAACAAAAATATTGAATCTAAAAAATTCCTGATACAAAACATGCAGGAAGAGTGGAATTTCATGGAAAGACCTAACCTAGTAATAATAGGAATGGAAGAAGGTAAAGAGTCCCAGTTATACTCTTCTATACCTGGAGACAAGAACCTAGCATAAGTGTTTACATGGAGATTTCATCTGGCAGTGGAGGTAAATGCAGAGACCCACAGTTAAACATCAGAAGAACAATGATGAATCTTGAAGAAGTATGGAGGATAGAAGTGAGCAAGTTTAAGGAGTCAAGGACACCTCAAGAAGACCGAAAGAGTCAAATAACCTGGGCCCCTGGGCATTAACAGCACTTAGACCACCAACCATGGTGTACGCAGAAGCTGGACATAGCCCCCCCCCCCTGCACATTTGTAGCACATGTACAACTTCGCCTTCCTGTAGGTCCCCTAAGAAGTGGAGCTGTGGCTCTCTCAGTCTCTGGCTCTTTTCCCTGCCATTGTAACAATTTCCCTCTACCTGGACTGCCTAACTGAGCTTCTGTGGGAGAGTATGTGTTAGTCCTCCTGGGACAAGATGTCCCAATGTGAAGTGGTAAACAAAGATGGTTCCCATTCTCTGAGGAGAAGGGGAGAGGGCAATGGTGGGAAAGACTTGTAAGGGTGGGACTCTGAACATGGACTGTGTTAGTGTTGTAATATGAATAAAAAATAAAAAGGAAAGGAGGGTTTGAATGGCTTTGTAATCACCCAGATGACACAGCTCCAGGAATGTCTATGAGGGTATTTATCATGGAACAGACTAGTTCACTTCGAACTGTGAGCTAAAGGAACCTCATTCTCTGAGTTGCCTTTGTCAGCTGTTTCATCATTACAAGGAGAAAAACAACTAATAAATCTACAGAGAATGAATAAACAAAAGGTTAAAAAAAGAAAGAAGAAAAACTCTATTAGTATATATGGAAGCAATGTACAGGCTCTATCATAGAAGAAGGTGATTACACCATCTTGAAGTATACTGGAAATGATATACAGGAATGAATGCACTATGCATTTTACAGTGATCTGTGCATGACACTGCTGTTTCTATAATTCTATATTCATATTTCTTCATGTAGACTTTTGATATTTTTCCTATATAATACTTTGGGTATTAGAGTCAGAAATCGTATTTTTACTTCATCTTTTCTTGTGTCATTTATTCACATTACAACTGATCAATTAGGAAAATAATTTTCTGACTAGTAAGACCTGCCATTCATGAAGTCATGATCAATTATCAAGCTCTCTAATCTTTTGAATTATTTAAAGGAAGAATGCAAAGTTTTATGATAAACATGTTTACTACAGTTTACTAACTAGAAGTTTACCTCAAAACACACCAATCTCACCAATTGACAGATACTGGAAACAGAAAATAAACTGAGACACAGTGAGAATAATAGATGTTATGGACAAAAGGGATTTAACAGATATCTACAGAACATTTCACCCTAAAACAACAGATTATTCCTCCTTCTCAGTACCTCATGGTACCTTCTTCAAAACTGACCACATAATCACACACACAAACACACACACACACACACACACACATGCACGCCTCAGCAGATATAAAAAGATTGAAATAAAGCCATGCATTCTATCAGATCACCATGGATTAAGAAGGCTGGTCTTCAATAACAACAAAACCAAGCGAAATCTCACATACTCATGGAAACTGAACAACTCTCTACTCAATGATAACTCGGTAAGGGAAGAAATATAGAAATTAAAGACTTTATAGAATTTAACAAAAATGAAGGCTCAGCATACACAAACTTATGGGACATAATGAAAGCAGTGATAAGAGGAAAATTCATACCACTGAGTGCCTTCATTAAGAAATTGGAAAAATCCTACACTAGCAAACTTAATGGCACATCTGAAGGGTCTGGAACAAAACAACAACAACAACAACAACAACAACAACAACAACAAACCACAAATGCACCCAAAAGAGTAGATAGCAGGAAATAATCAAACTCAGGGCAGAAATCAACCAATTAAAAACAAAGAGAATTATACAAAAAAATCAACAAAATTAAGAGCTAGTTCTTAGTGAAAATGAACAAAATAGATAAGCACTTACCCAAACTAACTAGAGGGAACAAAGAACGTATCCAAATTAACAAAATCAGATATGAAAAGCGAGACATCACTGGGAGGGGGACAAGATTTAGCCTTTGGGGACTTGTTACCCCAGTAAAAGGAGATATTAGAAGGGTGAGGCTGGGTTTTGTGGATAGATGGGGCAGCATTCTCTTAGAGGCAATTGGGAGGGAGGGGAGAATGGGTAGAATGTTTGCAGAAGGGATGCCAGGAAAAGGGACAATATTTGAAATTTAAATAAATATAAAAATCATAAAAGAAGAAAATTTTTCTGAAAGAGAAAGAAGAAACCTTTTTAAACACATACAATATACACAGAGGCCTGTAACTTTAGTAATTGAGGTTTAAAATATTTACAGGTCAGGCTTCAATGAAGCAAGACATTCTGCCAGCATCTAACTTCCCTCCACTCCTCTAAATAGGATGGTATAAATGACATAGCATTCCACTCTTCAACTTTAGAGTTGAGAAAAATCCACTGATGATCAAGAAGCATGCTTTCCCAACAAGGTCCACAAATGTAAATCAGCATCAAATTCCTGGTAAAGGAGGATTCACCTTCATGTACATGTCATGTTTCTTCAAGTGGAGGAAAACATGTTCTTATTTGTTACTGGCATGGTTTTGACAGTTACTAGACAGTCTATCTTAAGCTAATGCTGTATCTAGAATTAAAGTTAATGATATATGAACAATATGTTGTGGGTTGGACTGGTTACTGTTTATATTCTGATGTTAATTTTGCTTCCTCAAGAGGGGTTGTCCAGACAAGGAATGGATCACTCAAGTAATTTCATGTGAACCTTCTCCCCATTCTAACTGGTTAAATAAAAACTAAAGTCTGTGATTGGGAAGTGGAAGGGAAAGGTGGGACTGAAGGTTTTAGAGGATGGAGTAAGGATAAGGGATGACTGAAAAGAAGGAAGGAGGAAGAAAAGTTATAAGTAAGATGGTGTAGAACCACACGGCCTTCGAGAAGCCACATGTAACAAGGGATCTCATAGCTAGGGAATAGATTAGTGTAGTGGTAGATCTGTCCAATTTAGGTATATGGCTTATAAATATTATAATTGAGTTGTGTGGTTTTAGTAGGGGCTGATTGGGTTTGGAAATTTACTACAGCAATTATGTACACAAAGACTATCTTCATCCATTAAAATCTAATAACCAGTTATGTCTTTAAAAATTACTAAAATCTGATAACAGAGCCTTACTGAGGTGCCATGCTAYCTGGCAGAAACTTGATATTGACCATATGTGAAGTTCCTCTTCCAGCCTTTGAGTGGGAACTCCTATGTCAGCCATAATCCCCTCCACCTAGGGTGGAATGCTCAGACAAAGGTGAAGCCTATTCTTAAAGGACCTGTAGTTTCCTGAGAAACACTAGCCACCTATGGAGCAACTGAACTGATACTGCTGAGAAGCTTCCAATCTTTTACCGCACCTATATATATATTGGGAGATCTTCATTAAATTTTGAGACCTTGAATAGCAGGTGTTATCTTGGTCTCCATCTCCTTTTTTCCACCTTCCCATACATTCCCAGCTTCCCTTCCAGGTAGCCCGTTCTATGTAACTGTGGGCAATTATAGGCAAACAGCATATAAATATTATAATTGATTTGTGTGGATTTTGTAGGGACAGATTAGGGGTGGAAATTTACTACAGAAATTATGTACACAAAAAGACTGTCTTTATCCATTAGAATCTAATAACCAGTTATGTCTTTAAAAATTACTAAAATCTGATGAGAACGTTGAATGCCAAAGAGAATGTAAAACCCCATAGAAATAAATTCCAAGCATTTTTAGGTTCGAAAAACAGACACATAGCTTAATAACTCTGAATAGAGGATAAGGCAGAGGTCCTCTTAGTTATTAGTTAATTTAATCTTGCATTAGGGAAAGCCAGCAAGGTCTCAAACCTACACAAAAACTGTAGGAACAGATCTTGCTTGATCATGAAAACAATGAGTAAGAATCCATTTCAGTCATCTTAGGAAGTAATCATCTAATTTCAAAGTGTTAATAGCACTTAGTGGCATTTATCTTCAATGCCTTCTCAGTTCCCACATCTCCAACTAGAAGAGATATGAAACTTTTATTTGACCTATCCCTAGAGGGGTTTCAGGGATTACTGGATACCAAATGTTAATATTCCAGCTTAGGTGTTAACTATGATGTTTTTGTAATTACTATTCTTCAAGGCTATCAAAAAATAGTTGTTCAGTAGATAAAGGATGTCACCTCTAAATAACACACTTACTTTCCCTCTCTATTTAGCCATTTACAGTTGCATAACACAGATTTCCTTATTCATACTTAACCTTGTTTGAGTTGAGCTAAGATGCATGTGCAAAATCAGCTAGCATATCTAACAGACACAAAACCATTTTGATTTGTCTCTGTTGTCTTGAAATCCAAGGTGCACTTATGCTGAGTAGTCATGTCTCTATGATATCTCCACTCTTTTGTTCTCTACCCATAATACATCTTTATTATCAGTAGTATCTCTTATTAAAGTATATTCTTGATGACATTTATGCTTCTAACTTTAGATATATTTCAATGAAAACACTGTGGGTGTACATTTATAAAGAGGCACATCTGTTCAATATATTACTAATATCCATGTCCTCTGCATTCTTTATAACTAAGGATGTTTACCATTGATAAGAAAAGGTCTTAAATTCTCAAGAACACTATGGATTTCAGTGTTTTACATTTTAAAAATCTACAGTTTTATAATTAGTCAAGGGTAACATCTTTTACAGTGTTCATAAATTCTCTGTTACAAAATTCTCACAGCTTGAAATTTGGAAGGTCATACTAGAGCAATCTGGAAAATTGCCTTTTTATAACAAATTCAATATTTATGCTAAACATAAATTAACATTTAATAAATTGCATAGCTTATATCTCTATAAACTAATTCTTTTCTAAAGTATATGACATAGGTATCCCAAGAAGTTTTCTAGGTTTCCAGGACCAGGACTGATTATCATTCAACAAAGTAAGCCTTAAGTTCAACTAGATAGCTAAGGGTGACCAGAAATACACAAATGGTACTTATTACATCTGTGGCATAATATGGTGTGCTGGCCACTGTGTTTCACAAGAGTTGAAGCTTGGTAGGACTATTTAAGTTCTTTTCTCCCTAGCATGTTTCAACGTATTTTCAATCACCATGGAAGTTACATTGCAGGAAGGAGTCTTTCAAGTTTGATCCAGATTATCTGAGCCTCATGTCTAATGTGTGCAGTAACTTTAGTAATAGGGTCTCCAGTTAAAAGACAGAGATGCACCAAAAGAGACATTGTCAGTCTGAATTATTTAGATGTCACTTGGACTATCCTGACTAACCCTTCAAATGATTTCCTATGTTGAAGATTTGGGGATTTATAGATTATATATAAATATTTAATTATATACTGGAATACCATTGTATCATATAATACAAGTAAAATATCATATAATATTTTATATAATATCAAAACATAGTATAATACAATATGTTATTCTATTATAAATCTTGTCATACCCACAGGTTGGAATAGTGACCATCATTGACAACAAATCTTCATAGCCAATAAAGACTATCATAGAAAACTACAACTGGGTGCAATGCAATAATCAATGGATCATGGGAATGTTATCATTAAGTAGATGTGACTACTACATCTCATACATGTAGATGTATACATCTATACCACATCTCCTGCATCTGTGACACAGAGGAATTGCAAAAGATGAAATAGATAACATCTAAGAGCCAGAATACCAAGACATGTATTATGAAACAATCTCTCCTAGAAATGATATCATAAAGGAGAGCAGAACAATACCTTCTTCATTGTCAGTTTCCTCTTTATTCAGTCAACTGTTGGCACAAAGACACCAAAGGGTGGAGCTATCACAGCTTGTTGTATTTATATACTTACATTAATGCTCTGTTGGTTTGACTTACCAAGAATATGTCTTGAGAGCTGCAGGCAGTCTCCGACCAGCGCAGACACCAACTCGCTCGGAATCTGGGTGCTCTGGGCCCGGGACCATAGCCCAGGCAGCCACCTTGCATCGGGTAGGAACGGCGGGTGGTCACTGAGTTCACCTACTTGGCTGCCAACTCTCCCGGAGATCTGTGCAGCCTGTGCTGGGATCCCAAGGCAGGACAGCCACCTTGCCTCAGGGCACCACAGTCTACTAACAGCAGAGACCAGGTACAGGGACAGAGGCCAGGACTGACAGCAGCTGCTCTGTCGGGCTCTTGCCTGCACCCAGAGTTGAGGGAACCCGGTGGCGGTCTCTAGGGGCCAGCCTGTCTGGCGTGCAGCAGAGGCCTCCATCTTGCCTCAGGTCAGAGCTGCAGGCAGTCACCGACCAGCGCAGACAGCAACTCRTTCAGGGCCTGGGCACTCTGGGCCCAGGACCATGGCCCAGGCAGCCACCTTGCATCGGGTCAGAACAGCAGGTGGTCACTGAGCTCACCTGCTCAGCTGACAACTCACTGGGACATCTGCGCAGCCTGGGCCAGGATCTCCAGGCAGGACAGTCACCTTGCCACAGGACACCACAGGCTACTAACAGCAGGGACCAGATAAAGGGACAGAGGCCAAGACTGATATCTGTGCGTGTTGTGCCTGGTATACAGTAGAAGAAGCCATCTTGCCTCGGGACACCTCAGACAGCTAACCAGACAGAGCCCTGTGGACTGAAAGCACCACCATCTAGGCTCCAACAGTCCAACCAAGGAAGCTCTACTCCTGTAGGGAATCTCGTGGTTAGACAGAGCCCCAAGACCTGCCACCATCTTGCAGTTGGTGGCCTGAACAAGTCA
>BDUI01009775.1:37507-50810 GCA_002335545.1 Apodemus speciosus | reverse complement strand
GGTTTTTTCGAGACAGGGTTTCTCTGTGTAGTCCTGGCTGTCCTGGAACTCACTCTGTAGACCAGGCTGGCCTCGAACTCAGAAATCCGTCTGCCTCTGCCTCCCAAGTGCTGGGATTACAGGCGTGCGCCACCACRCCCGGCGTTCTTGCTCTTTATTGAAACAGTTATKTGAATTACAGATGTATATACTTGGTTTATTTGTGTTCAGTTTTGGGTTTCCCGGTAGAAGCCAGCCTTGCTGGGACCTGTGCCATCTGCTGCCAAGTGAACGGAAGCTAAAACCACAGGCGGATCCAAGGCCTGCTCTGGGGAGCCCAGAAACCCCCCAGGGCGAGTAAACGTGGGGAGTGTCCCCAGGCAGTGGAGATTCCATTCTGCCCCTAAAGAGAGCTTTCTAAGAGACTCCATATTTGTGAGATTGGATCCTTTTTTTTTTTTTTCTTTTTTTTTTTTTTTTTCTCAAAAGGTAAGGCTGCCTTTCCAGGCTGGTTCTGCCACTTGGCTGCTTTGTGACTTGTCTCTGCTGAAATGGAATGGCGGAAATCACCATCATGAGTCATGAGCTGTCCTGTGGTCGCTGTGCGTTGTGTGTGGCACAGACTAGGTACCAATGAGTGTGTGCTGCTAGGATTGCAAAAAAAAAAAAAAAATGTTTACAGTCATTATCCTCTCATTTCATGTGCAGAAGAGCCCACACAAGTGTCTAGCACAACTAGCCCCTCTACTCAGTCTGCTGTTAGTCATTAGATTCTGATGCTTTGTGGCGTGGGGTCTGTATCATACACGTTGGTGTTTTACTGTTACTGGATCTTTTGTGAGGGAGATTGCCGTCGGCTTCCACGGAGCTGATGCAAGCCTATCATATTGTAATCCTGTAACTTCTGCTGAGTCTGCTCTCTTGCCCTTTTCTAACCTGCCCATCCTTCATTCCCTTCACACTCTCTGGGCTGTCTTCCTCACTCTGGCCTTCTGTTTATATCGCAGAGATCCCGGGTCAAGCCTGGCCAGGTTACGAGCTGACACCACTGTGGTTCTAGCTCCACATTCTGCAGATTCCAGGTCCTCCTCCTTCAACACACTTTTCTCTAATTCTGAGATTAGGTTGTGTTAACTCTGCAGAGCTCGTGTGAAAACCAAGGCCCAGGAGCGCCATGAAACTTTGTTCTGTGTCTCCCAGCTAGTCATTGAAAGAAAGATGATTCATATTCCAGTCTCTGTCTGTCCTTGCCTACCCTGTTGTCTTACCAATCTGCTATTCTGGTTTTAGAATGTGTTTCTTTGGAATAATGCTTAGGATGAAGGGAGTCAACTAGAGAGCATCTGGACCACCCTGGGTTCAAATCCACCTGTTAGCAACATGCTAATAGACGAGTTACATAACATCTCAGGACCCGTTTCCTCACCTCTTTCACACAAGGCGTCGTAATGACGCCTGACTCATGGGATTTTAGGAAGACAGATGAAACATAGCTGTAGATGTATGGAACACACAAAAGCAGCTGACCTTAAATAGAAAGGCAGTGGTAAGGTCTGTGATTCTTTTCTTGGAAATAGGCTTTTTTGTTAGGCCATTTTCCACTCAGAGATCATAGCTGCCGGCTTTTAGAGAGTCACAGAAAGGACATGTTCGATTCTTGGTTCTCTGCCCTCCGTCCTTGCTATTTAGAACAAACACTTTGTCCCGTTTTCTCAGTACACAGTCCCATGCCTGCACCCTCTCCTTTCCCCTGCCCRTTCCTTGACCACCCAGTCGCTGTATCTGTGCCCCCCACTTTCCCTTCCTCAGTTCATCTTGAATGAAAACCCCTCATGCTTTCCCCACCTCTAATCCAGCAAACGACAAATCATCGTGGCTTTTTACTCAGTGGAGGTAGAAAAATACAAACCCAGCCTGTTTGTCCAAAAAAAAAAAAAAAAGCCACAGAAATCATGTTATTTTTAAACTCTAAATGTAATTTGTTACTAATCCATGAGTTGCTTCTAGCTGGCAGGCGCTTTACATTTTGGTAGAGAGGCATTAAAGAGGCACAGTGAACTGGACCTGTCCTGCTCCTTCTAAATTCCCCCAACAACTCTATTGTTCATATTGGGCCATAGCATGAGATGCCAGCAGGGTTGGTAGGTGCCTCCTCTGTGTGTGCTTGCCTGTACTATTTGATTATACTAGACTGATCTGCACAGTTGAAACTATGATGCTTCACGGAGTCTGGTATCCTGTAAGCACAAAAGAAACATCTGAAGTCTAATGCATTTGTAACTTATGTTAGTGCACATTTGGATAAATTTTTCTTCCCATTTGTTAACCAGTTGCTTTCTCTTTCCAGTTCAGGAAAACCCGCCTTTCCCTGCTGATTTATTTTGTCCTATTATTTAAGGTGTTGCCTGTTTTGTGATCTCTATTTCCTCTAACAAGTGCCAGCCYRTGTTGAATAAAGATGGACTTATGATTCCATCCTTGCTCCTGATTCTCAGGTTTATCTCTTTATAAGGGCATTTTTAAGGRTAAATGGGACTGTCAGAGTTGGGGTTCTCCCACCATGCTGCATTTCCCCATATAACACACATGTATGTGCCTGTGGACATAGTTCAGAGGCACATGCTTGCTTAGTGTATTGCTTAGTATCCACACTTCAAACCAAACAAACATGCTTACTACATTAGAAAGAAGAGTCTCCTCATAACACACCCAGTGTTTCCTCCTATGGAGTCTTTATATTTAATGATACTGATTTTAGATTTTCTTTGACACATATTTTTGTTTTCGTCTCTTGTAGGTAACATACATTCCCTATTATAGTTTTACCATATCATATCAAGTGAAATAACCCAGACTACCCCTTCCAAAAAAATCACATTTTCCTTTCATATGTAGAACCTAAGTTATATTATTATATATGTATACACATATAAAATATGTCATGCATATTATACATGTATAATACATACACATGATGTGGAAATAGAATAGAGCCTGTTTGGAAAGGAAGAAAAGACGTGTAAGGAGGAAAGAAGAGGGGCTGGAGAGATGGCTCAGTGGCTAAGAGCACAGACTGCTTGCTCTTCCAGACATCCTGAGTTCAATTCCCAGCAACCACATGGTGGCTCACAACCATCTGTAATGGGATCTGATTCCCTCTTCTGGTGTGTCTGAAGAGAACAATGGTGTACTCATATATAAAATAAATAAATCTTTAAAAAAAAAAAAAGAGGCCAGAATGGAAAGAGGAAGGAGCACAGTAAAAGCAGATGGGAGGCTGGTAGAATACCGTCGTTCTGAAACCCACTGCTTTGCACAATGCTTGTTAAACTGTTAAAAATATTATTACTCACAACGTTTCCACATTGTGTTTTATGTTATTTCACATAAAGATGGTCATATTATTACAACATCTTTTGTCATTTATAACAAACCTGTTAAGGGTTACATATTTAATGGTTAATTACATTCATCAATTTCAGCAGCTTTTCCAATGACTCCAGTTGGCTTTCCAGATATAAATATGCCTGATGTATAAATATTGATAATTTTTATTTTTAGTATTTCTTCCGCAGTGAGCTGCATATCTTCTGAAGGCCATTTTCAATCCATCACTCAGAATGGTGATGGCAGGGACGTGTTCCTATAAGAGGAGTGTAATCTACTGGCATGAAATGTACCTGTGACTGGAGAGATGGCTCAGTGGTTAAGAGCACTGACTGCTCTTCCAGAGATCCTAAATTCAATCCCCAGCAACCACATGATGGCTCACAACCATCTATAATGGGATCTGATGCCTTCTGGTGTGTCTGAGGACAGTGATGGTGTACTTATATACATAAAATAATTTTGTTGTTTTTTTTTTTTTTAAAGTGTACTCAGTGTAAGAAATATGTTAAAAAATCATATAGCTGGGCAGATTTTTTTAAGTTATATAATAATTTTGTCACATATTTAAGCAAAGTTTGCTTGCTGTCCAGAACAGAACACATACAAAATTGCCAGAGCTGAAAGAGTCTGTCTCTTTCCACTATTAGAATTCTGGTTTGTTATTCAATGAGAAAACAAGTGGCATCTTTGAGTCCTAAACTTAGAAAAAAACTGAGTTAAGTCTCACCAAAGAGATTGTCACTGTGAGTAAAGATGGTGTTTTAAAATAATAACGTGAAGGTGCCTGAGGGAGGCCCTGAGGTTGACCCGTGGTCTCCATATGCATTTACACACAGAGACATACGCAAAAAATGATTAAGTGCACTAAGAGACAGGAAGGACCATGTAACCAGATCACAGGAGGAGAAGGTGGCTTATTAATTTATAGTTAGCAGTTTTCTTCAGAGATAGGAGACTGTGAGGCTGAAGTCATGTACCTAATATGTTAAAGGCCAATAGATGGAAAGTTAGAAAACTCTCACCAGTGAGTTGGGTCTTATGAAAGAGGGAGCAAATGTAAACATTGGCACTTGAAAAATGTGAGGCCAACACATGTAAGAGCTGATTGGATACAGCCGAAGACAGGAGCTGTAAGTTCGAGGTCGGGCAGGGAGGACGGAGCCAAAGGAACTGACAAAGAAATGACGCGTGCATAGCACTGCATTAGCAACTTCTTGTCTGCATCCCTGCCAAAAAGAGGTGAGGTGCCAGTTTTCAGTGTAGAATGATGTCTGTCTGTCTGTCTTTGTCTGTCTGTCTGTCTGTCTATTTATTATACAGTGTTCTGCTTGTGTGTATGATTGCACACCGTAAGAGGGTACCATATCTCATTACAGATGGTTGTGAGCCAACATGTTGTTGCTGGGAATTGAACTCACGATCTCTGGAAGAGCAGTCAGTGTTCTTAACCTCTGAGCTATCTCTCCAGCCCCATGATGCTTCATTATTAACATAAATTTTATTTCAGTCTGTGGAAACTTTGCAGAAGTTTTTCATCTTGTTCTTTAGATGAACTTTTCTGAGAATTATATAATCATATATGCATATATATATACACGCATAGATGCATATACACACATAGATGCCACAGRATATATAAATGTGGATAGATACAGGTATAAATGTAAATAGAATATATAGAGAATATACTTGTCACAGTATTTCCTGGGGTTATTTGTATTTTTCCATATTTAATTGTAAAAGTTATTATGTGTAAAAGTTACATATTCATTACATATATAATATTCTTTTATCATCTCTATTATAAATGTATTTTCTAGATCTATTATTTGTTTGCTGAAAATCATACTGAAAGACTACATACAGACAAGATTGGCTTTCACATCACATCCTAAACCATATTCACAAACACGAAGTTGTTCTTTTCTTCTTAAAAAAAAACTTTATTTTTATTTTATGAGTAGCGCATGAATATATGCGTACCACATACATGCAGTGCCCATAGAGGCCAGAAGAGGGCATTGATCCTCCATGAAACTGCAGTTACAGTTGTTTGTGGCCGGGCGGTGGTGGCGGCGCACGCCTGTAATCCCAGCACTTGGGAGGCAGAGGCAGGCCGATTTCTGAGTTCGAGGCCAGCCTGGTCTACAGAGAGAGTTCCAGGACAGCCAGGGCTACATGAAACAGAGAAACCCTGTCTCGAAGAAAAAAAACAAAAAACAAAAAACAACAACAAAAAAAAAAAACAGTTGTTTGTGAAAAGCCTGTGGGTACTGGGGATCACATTAAGTCCCCTGGAAGAGCAGCAGTGCTTTTAACTCTAAACCATCTCTCCGGCTCCATAGTCATTTCAGTGCTCCAGACGTGGGTGCTAGCAGTGTACGTGTGTGTTATATTTACCATTGGGAATGGTAAAACCTTGGGTTGGGTTTTATCATAAGGATTTTCAGCAGCACATCATCAGTCAGCCCATGATGCTGAGTATCCCCTTCTGTCTCTTGTCTCTTACCTCTTACTTAACTTCAGACAAGCCAGATAAACGGTCTAGGTCCCAGTTTCTTTCCTTGTGAAATGAGGCTGCAGATAGTATCCACTCCCAGGACTAAATGTGAGTGTATGAAGTGCTAGTCAGGGCAAGCGGGAGCTGTGGTTGGCTTTTATAGAAAGGCAGCCTGCTCGCACGGGAGCAGGACTGCTGAACTTAGCTCCCACACACAAAGAGCAATCAAACAAACAAACATTGCCGGAAGGGAGGCTTCAAATAGGGGGTAGTACTTGTTACATCTCCTGTCGTCTGTAGCTGGACAGTTGAAGTATTTTGCTATGAAGTGATGATCTGAGCCCATGCGGAGAGATTCATCTGTCTCGTGGAATTGCATGGAAGCATGTTATTTCCTCCGGTCTTTTCTGTCTTTAAATGGAAATTATTGTAGCAGCACTTAAAACTTTGTAGTGCTTATTTGAATATTTTCCTTGTGTCTCCAGGAACACGGGGGTGTCCATTACAGTGCTGAGAAATATATACTTAAGAGAAAATAGGGATTGATTTTCCCTGCGGTGGTGTTCTGAAACGTTTTGAGGCAGTGGCTGATGTACATGGCTGATTTTACAGCATCAAAGTTAGAACATGATAAATGTTAGAAATTACAAAATGATCTTGAAGTAGCAGATATATGTTTTTGCATTCATTGGTCTTTAAAAAAAACCTAAGGGCAGCTTTTAGGAAGCCCCTGGGGTTGTTGTAGTGTTAGTGGGCTTTATGTCAAGGTCAAGAGTTTTTAGACTCTAGGCAGACCCCTCTCCTTTTGCTTTATTGATTTTTTTTTTAAAGTTTATATGTACATCTGCTTTAAAAAAAAATCTTGATTTTGCTCTTTTTAAAAAAATCCAGCTCACTCTTCACATTTCTCCTGCGTGCCTTTGGTGCTGCTAACTGCTGCCTTTGAAACGACACGAGCTACATGGCATGTGTTTCTAAAACGCATCTATTTTCACTCCAGTAGAGAAAATTGTTCCTGAATGTCCTGTGTGACAAACCAAGATGCTTGTATAGTCCCTTTCAAAATCACAGTTCCGTAACTTTTGTTGTCTGTGCTTTTAAATTTTAAATCTTTGAGGCCATCTTTGGATGTTGCTCTTTTGCTCGTGAAAGGGTTTCTGTCACGATAAGAAATTTAGAAATTCTACTGAAAGAGTCCAAAACTTGTAAACTGGTCACTTCAATCATTCACATCAGAGCAACAGAAAGTGCTACCCATTTGGAAAGCTGCCCCCCCCCCCGTGTGTCCCCTCCCTCTTCTCTCTCTTGCTAGTGTGTATATCCTGAATTTCTTCTGATATCTTACTGCCCCGAGTTGTATACACACTTCGTAAATATGTGCTGTATTCTCTATTAGTACTTCATCTCACTGTAGCAAGTTATAGATCAGAAGCCTGGACGGGGCTCTCAGCAGGACCCTCTTCCCGAGCCCTCCCAGTAGAAGGCAAAATTTAGTTTCCTGTAAGTATGTAGCTCGTGGTAGCTTGCCTGGTCTTAGAGGCTGAGAAAAGCAGTTCCTGGTGCTTCAGATTGGTTTAAAGGACCCATCCACGATAAGCTGCTTTGGGGTTACGTGGGCACTTACAGATTCATAACTTCTTGGAAGCCATTTTGTTTCCTGGGTTCTGTCCAGACGACTCGGGCTCGGCAGCCTGACCTCAGAATGCTGGACGTTCGAGTTCTTCCGAGAATTCTGCCCACCCTCCTCTTGACTTTCAAAGTAAAATAAATATATTATATGCTGATTATTTGCTGTGCACAATGTTTTAAACATTTATAAATGAATAAAGGTAGAGCTAGAGAGGCGGCTCAGTGGTAACGGGCTCTGGCTACTCTTCTGGAGGACTTGCGTTTGGTTCCCAGCACCCACTTGGCAGTGTACAGCTCTCTGTAGCTCCGGTTCCAGAGGATAGGACCCCCTCCTCTGGCCTGTCCAGGTACTGCATACACACGGTGCACAGACAGATATGCAGGGAAAACACCCCTACATACAAATTTTTAAAATAAATAAACATTTTATTTCTTTTAAAGGCCACACCTCCTAACAGCACCATTCCCTGTGAGCTAAGCATTTTTACTATTTTTAAATTTTATTAAGCATTTATAAATTTATAAAGCATTTAAATATTTTTAAAATATAATAAATCAATAAAGGTTAGATGACTTATAGAGATGTTATCTCAAGACTAAATGCCTTGAAGTCTCGCCAACATAAAGAGGCCAAGTGAAAAATAACAGCGGAAAAATAATCAGTTAAGTAAGGCTTTCATTTTTAGTTGTTTTTGTCGTTGTTGTTGTTGTTGTTGTTGTTTTATTCAAGGACAGTCACGGATTTCAAATGAATTTTTTTTTCATCAGTTCTCACTTCAAGTGGTTGTGGGAAAAGTATGAATTKCCCCCTGAGAAGGTAGGTAACAGAGGCAGGTTTCCATTCTCTTTAAGAAATCTAACCTAACACAGCTCCCAGGGATGATGTCTTGGGGGAATGTAGACCTCCTTGGGCACTTAATGCCTTTGAAGATAAAAGAAGCAGATGCTTGCTTCTGCAGGACGGCTCCTAGAAGGTGGAAATCACAAGATATGGTGGTTTGAATAGGAATGGCCCCATAGACTCATGTATGAGAATGCCTAGCTCATAGGGAATGGTACTGTTAGAGGTGTGGCCTTGTTAGAGTGGGTGTGGCCTTGTTAGAGTGGGTGTGGCCTTGTTAGAGTAGGCGTGGCCTTGTTAGAGTAGGTGTGGCCTTGTTAGAGTAGGCGTGGCCTTGTTGGAGGAAGTGCATCGCTGTGAGGGTGGGCTTCGAGCTCTCCTATGCTCAAGCTCTGCCCAGTGTTGAACAGTCTTTCCCTGCTGCTGCCTGAGGATCAAGGTGTAGACCTCCTAGTTCCTTCTGCAGCACCATATAGGTCTGCATGCCACAATGCTCCCTTCCGTGACAATATTGGACCAAACCTCTGAAACTGTAAGCCAGCCCCAATGAAATGTTTCCCTTTCTAAGCATTGCCCAAGGTCATGGTGTCTCTTCACAGCAATAAAACCCTAACTAAGCCAGGCGTGGTAGCACACACCTTTAATCCCAGCACTCGGGAGGTAGACACTGGCAGATCTCTGAGTTTGGAGCTGACCTGGTCTACAGAGCAAGTTCCAGGAGAGTCAGGGCTACACAGAGAAACCCTGTAAGCTACAAGGCTTTGTTCACCCAGGGACTGGGCAAAGCAGGTGCTGCCCACCTCTTACCCCTTTCAGTTCCCACTCCCGTTTCTATAGCAAAGCGCTTCTGCATTGAGCACAGGATCAGATTTACCTTATTACTTCATAGCTATACACACTGAGTGTATCACAGAATGCTTCGTGAGCAGTCACCTACCCATAGAAGGCTTCCCGGTCATGCCTGACATACTCGTGCAGAGGTCACGTGCTACTATTCTTGTGCAGAGGTCACATGCTACTCTGCCGGACTGCCGCTCCTACCTTCAGTTCTCCTTACATCCTTTCTCCAGGATATCACATGGAAGGCTTACACAAGACCACCCCTGGTCTCTCATGCTAGGCGGAAGTCTCGAGATAGCTCACTCTCTTTCGCTCCACTTATCATCTTCAGTTCTGTCACATTCTTCCCATATTTCAAACGTTTCTTTAAAAAAGAGGGAGAAATCTAACCAACTCAGAGGTGGTCCCTGCTGAAAGTATATCGGCTCTCAAACAGAACTGAGAGAATTCTCATCCCGGCCCTAACGAAGAAGCTGTGCGCCATTGATACCTGCTCTGAGGGGGAATATCTGTTTGTCTATTTTGATTTTCACTTTTGTGTGTTTTGTTTTTTCCTGGTTTTAATTCATCTTTTTTTTGAGAGAGAGAGAGAGAGAGAGAGAGAGAGAGAGAGAGAGAGAGAGAGAGAGAGAGAGACTATAAATTTAGGTGGGTAGGAAGGTGAGGAGGAGGACCTGGGAGGGTCAGAGGGGAGGGGAAAAGATATGATAAAATATATTATACAAAAAAATATAGTTTTTAAAAACGAGAGAAAAAGAAATGAGAGACCCCTGCTTCTGGTTCTGACCGGGAGCTTGTGGGAGGGCATGGGAAGGGTTACCAGGAAGGTTGGCAGCGAGAGGAAGGGGTGCCCTCCCTTCTTACCCCNATAGTTTTTAAAAACGAGAGAAAAAGAAATGAGAGACCCCTGCTTCTGGTTCTGACCGGGAGCTTGTGGGAGGGCATGGGAAGGGTTACCAGGAATTTAGGTGGGTAGGAAGGTGAGGAGGAGGACCTGGGAGGGTCAGAGGGGAGGGGAAAAGATATGATAAAATATATTATACAAAAAAACATAGTTTTTAAAAACGAGAGAAAAAGAAATGAGAGACCCCTGCTTCTGGTTCTGACCGGGAGCTTGTGGGAGGGCATGGGAAGGGTTACCAGGAAGGTTGGCAGCGAGAGGAAGGGGTGCCCTCCCTTCTTACCCCTGACATGTCCCCCTTCCTTTGGCCTTGGTTTATATATCACAGGCCTACTTCGTGATTTGACTGTTGGATTTCTTCATAGACCCTATGAATAAGATGTTGATGTTTGTCTAAATTTAGACACCTACCCCCAGCCCCCCCCCCAAAAAAAATCCTAAATTTCACTTTCTTCTCATCCACTCCCCCGGGTTAAATAAATAAATAAATAAATAAATAAATAAATAAACCCTCTTCCCCTTTGATCTTCATTTCAGGTTATTCAAAATGTATGGCTGGCTGGCAGCCTTCAAAGGAGTGATGTAGGCCCAGGATGTTTTATTCAGCGCATCCCTCCTCTGTCCTTTGTGTGGCTATTCAGATTGCTGGGGAAGAGCCTGAAAGGYTGTCATGGATTTTTGCCCRCCGTAAATGACAAGCCGCGGTATATGGTGAATGCTGTAGGTGTTCTGGAAATTTCTGTTGTCGTGTCTATTTCATGCACGTCTGTTTCCCATGTAACGCTGGAAGGTTCCGCCTAAACTCTTTAGAGACTCAGGTCTTACTTCCCGTGTAACATGTAAAGAGGAAATAATTCAGAATGCCATTACTAGTCGAGGATGCGTTAAAAGAACRCACGCAGTAACTTTTAAAAACGGATTGTTTTTAATAATTCCGTGCCTTTGGGACAAAAAGGACATTGGCTTTTTATGCCCACCCCTTTGGAGGTCCACTTCATTTTTCATTGGCTGCGCGTGAAATCTTTGGGAGATCATTACCTTAGTGCCCCCTAATGAAATGTAAATAAAATGAATGATTACAGCTTGATTATGGGTCCAGTATTTACGAGGCTTCTGGTAACTCGGTGCATAAATTTAAGTGCGTGAGTAAATTCTCTCAGGGCCAGTCAATGCAGAGTGGGCTTTTTCCTTTTCTATTTTTTATGATGCACTAATTCTTTGCACCTCTAGATTCTTTATTGTTGTTTCTGTCCCTGAAAAAATGGGATTCTGGAAAACGTGTGTGTGTGTGTGTGTGTGTGTGTGTGTGTGTGTGTGTGTGTGTGTGTTCCTGGATGATGTTTATGGTCCCTGTAGAGTTCAGATCAAACCCAGGTGGCTGCCAGAGTCTGACCTGTCAGAGAAACATGGAAAGAAAGGAACCTTGCTTTCCTGTTTACTTTGTATAGTGTGCCTACCTTCCCACAAAGGAGAACATGTCAGCATCTCCCCCTTTTCTTTTCTTATAAGCCAGCTCTCTTCCAAAGCCATCCTCTGACAACAGCACAGAGGAATGGGTTAAGTGTTCTGTGACTAGTTACAGTACAGGGATTAGTTTTTGACTTTTCCTCTACACAAAGGAAGTTAGCCTGCATCTCAGTTTAACTACTCAGCACTGGTTCCCTGATAACTTTTTATCCTAGAAATACTATTGTCGTGAACTGTTCACAGTTAAGACTCTAATCCTTGCTCATCCTGCAAAGCATTTCCTGCATCAAGAGGTAGAATAAGCCAGACGGTGGTGGCGCACGCCTGTAATCCCAGCACTCTGGGAGGCACAGGCAGGCGGATTTCTGAGTTCGAGGCCAGCCTGGTCTGTAGAGTGAGTTCCAGGACAGCCAGGGCTATACAGGGAAACCCTGTCTTGAAAAACCCAAATCCAAAAAAAAAAAAAAAAAAAAAAAGCAAAAGAAGTAGAATAACCCCTGAAGTACTGGAGGCATGAACAAATCCTAGTTGGACTTTGTGATAGCTGATCTTGGCAATCAGTTTAAAATGGGGGAAGAGGGAACCTCAAGTGAAGAATTGCCTCTAGTGGCTTGCACTTGAGAGCATATTTTTTGTTGCTAGTTGATTTAGGAGGGCCCAGTCCACCGTGGGCAGTGCCGTTCCTAGGCGGRGATGGAGARAACAATGGTTGAAGGTGAGTGTAGCAGCAAGCCAGTAAGCAACAGTTCTCTGYGGTTTCTTCTTCACTTCCTGCCCTGACTTCCTTCAGTGAATAATTGTAACTTGCAAGATGAAATAAATCCTTTCTTCTCCAAATTGCTTTTGGTCATGGTGTTCCTCACAGCAAAAGAAAGCAAATCAGTGGAGACTGTGCCTAGACCCCATTGGAAAGGTAGTCTAATTGTACTTTAGGTTTTAGATCATGGGTAGGTTTGGGTTATTACTGTTAGGTCTCCAGAATGCATGCCTATAATCCCTGTACCTGCACTACTGAAGCAGAAGGATTTAGAGTTCAAGACTAGCCTCAGCTATCTAGAAAACTCCAATAGAGCTTTGGGGTTCTTATTTAGACCTGATAGTTTGTGATATATGATCTACAATGTGAGGATACAACCTGTAAGTTTGGTAAAAATACATTTTCATACTCATTCAACTCTCTCATGTGGTCTAGAGACTTTTTAAACTCTAATATGTCTTTCATCTAAAATGCAAAAGAAAATATAGCATCAAAACAGCAAGGTTCTCATGTATAGAAGGTCATTCCTTTAAGCCTGTGGTTCTTGACCTTCCTAATGTTGTGACCATTTAACTCAGTTCTCATGTAGTGGAGACACCCCCCCCCAACCTTACAGTTATTTTGTTGCTACTTCATAAATGTTAGTTTGCTACTTTTAGGAATCTTAATATAAATATCTGATATACAGAATATCTAATATGCAACCTCTAAAAAGGTCACAACCCACAGGTTGAGAGKCACKGTATGTAAGCAATAGCCAAGTGTCACAGGCCCTGCCCTGTTCCATCCCTACTCGTGTGACTAAAGAAGGTAGTGGGTAATAGAGGAGCCTCGTGGCTCACACGATTTAAGTCTAAGCAAGCCCAGCAATGGCTTCCCAAACAGCTTGGGCAGATAGAGAGGAAAGACAAGGATGAGAATGAGAACCTGTGGCTGATTGTGAGTTGGGTTCTCTGTTATGGCACTGTCCTTGGGTTTTACTGCTTTGAGCAGACACCA
>BDUI01009774.1:47671-63957 GCA_002335545.1 Apodemus speciosus | reverse complement strand
TTAAACCAACTGAAATAAACAAATTAGAAAGCTCAAGCTCATTTTTTGTTTGTAGGATCTTTGTCAGACAGGCCTAAGATTGGGCAAGAAGATGGTGCCACTGAGTCTATTTTCTTGCTTTTGTACATAAGAGATTAAACAAACAAAGGAGCTCAATCACGTCTAGCTAGTGGTGGAGTTCTAGTCTTGAATGCAGGTGTCCTAGAATTCTMTGTCCATCACTAAAGAAGATTGGGAAGATCATTAATTAGGGAGTATAAGTGATATAAATTGTGAGAGAAGTTTACATCTGAAAATTATGTCGTGCTGAGAGGCTCTAAATTAATTCGCTTTTCCTGTCTCCAGAATCCATTGGACTTACTCCCTAAGGAGCATTTATTTGCTGTATTCCTTCAAAATAGACACGTTAAACCTCACTAAATAGTACTAGAAAAATGTCCCTTCTCTCCTTTCCATTCATTTTCAATTCTAGGTTTGTCAAGCACATCTTATGTGAATTGAACCCAGGGTCTCATGCTACTAAAGGCTTYATCATTGGCATATCACAAAAACTCAATGATAACCTTTTAGCAATGAGACTAAAGAGATGACTTTTGGAAGATGATTTTATGCACTGAGTAAAGTTGTCTTTGTGTTATTCAATTGATGATTTCTGTACCAGCAGAGAGTTGAGTATAGGCTGGACTTTGTTATTTTTCTGAAGTATCACCTGTTTCAGTGTGTTGTAAACATATTCTAATTGGTTAATACAAAACTAAATCAGTCAATTAGCTGGGCACAAGAGAATAGGGTGCAACTTCCAATGTCAGTCAGGAGGCCCCAGAGAGATGAGAGTGGAGAGAGAAGTACCAGGAGGAGAAGGCATGGGAGACCACATGGAGGTACCACGAGGATTCGCCACAAGATTGTGATGAGAGAGCAGCCATGAGAAAATACTTGGACCAGAAGAAGCCAGTGCAAGAGCAAATGGCAAGTCATACACACGGTGTCTGTGTATTATCAGCCTAGTCATGATAGGATAGCTCAGATCCTGCCCAGTCAAGGACTCAATCTTTTTAATAAAAATACTAGATCTCTGTGTCTTTATTCAGGAGTTAAAATACGCTAGAGTCGGTGTAAATTTTCATAGCAGTTATTTGAAAATAAGGAGGATATAGAAAATCCCTCAAGAATTACTTTAATGGATGTCTATCTCTGGAAAATTATGTACCTTACAAGTGAGAACAGAGTACCATCTGCTACTTCCAGTAACATACTATGATTTGGGTGCTTGCTTTCCAGTACAGTTTCTCAGAAAGCCCATTAGTGACCTTTCATCAGGGCTCAGATGAGAGAACTGTTTCTGCAAAAGCACTTGCCCTGCCCACTTAAGCGGATAATGAAGACTGGTGTTGGAGTCTACTTACAGATGATTCCAAAGCGTTTTCAATGGCTGGCATGGAAGATCTCTTTCCACCAGACTGTCTCTTCTTATTCATTCCAGTTAATCCTGCAGTGGCAAAGAAATCTCAGAAGGTATGAAAAGCAAAGTAAAAATAAGTAATTATCAGTTCTTATCTTCTCTTTCCTTGAGTACTAGATTAGTGCCAATTTTCAAGGATAGGAAATAGAGATTATTCCAGGTAAGGTTCTTATCAATGCGAGCATGCAGAAATAACTTCTCAGACCCTCAGGAACTCAATTTCCAACTCATGCAGGAAGATCTTAATACATTGTACTTCCACCCACCCTGGTGGGTATCTCATGAAACTGCCCCACTAACAATAGCTTTGGATGGCAATCTACATACACCATGCACCTGCATTTCTTTTTTAGTGCTTTGGTATCTGAAAGAGTTCCTTCTAATTAAAATTGTGCAGTCCTTCAGATGGAGGACTGACTGAGATATACAAAACCCTCCACATATTTGCAGCAGGAAGTCCCCAGACACTTCTCAGGATCTGGGGTGCACAACACATCCAAGAGACTTGATTCTTTCATCTGTATATTGACCTTTCACTTCTGGGAAGATTGGCTTTAAAGGAGAACCTAGAGAGAAAACTGTCTGAGGGAAACTACTCTCTTTAAAGAACTCATTTAGGGAGTTTGTATAGACATAAAAGCATTTGACTATTAAATACTGACAAAGCAAAGAACAAATACACTAACACACAAATACACATTTCATGCATCTCAGGATGCAACCCAGAATAACAGGACAAAATTTATGTATATGCATGTTCTGATTTGTTTAAAATTTGTCCAATATCATGGATGATATCCATTCTCAATTCTGAAACCCTTGTTTTCTTTTGTGTCTCTCCTAACAATTAAGGGCAGAACCACGATACTAATTCTTCTTTACCAGTTTACAAGGAGTCTCTGACTATGTGAATCCCATTTCTAAAACACCAAAACTTAAAAGATAGATTAAGATCTCTGTATCTTTAGATTACAGAGATATTCATGTCAAAAAAGCAGAAGTGACCTTCCTATGAAAGAGATAGGACATTGAAAGTCCCCCACAGTTATAGTAGCTTGGCTACTGCTGCACCTCAGTAAGGTTTCCTAATCCACATTTGGTGTTCTAGGGATTTCAACCAACACCAAGCATTTGGTGGGATTGTGTCCACCTCTTTCTAACCTGGGTAAACAACCTGACACTCTTAACAGGTCATTTTGCATCATGGGGACTGCTGGTACAAAGAAATACATATATTTAATGAATATTGTACTATATGTGAAAGCAGCTTGATTCTAACGAGATACCCATACTCTGTTGCTTTAATTTGCACAAGTTAACTACTTCATGAGGATTTTAACTTTCATCTTTAGACTTATCCTTGCACATAAATAAGAGTATAAAAATAAGATGGTTGAGACATCCATTCCAATCTCATTTAGATTTTAAGGCAAAAAAAWTTTTTTTGAGTTGGGATATTGTAGGTTAGCCTCAGACTTCCAATCCTTCTACTTTAATCCCCCAAGTGCTGGCATTATAATCATGCATGATCAAACCTGCAGAAGCACTGTGTCAACTGCAAGAAGTCTTTTGATTTTTGTGTATTCCTTTCTCACGACAAACTCTTTTCTTTTTAAATTCAAAACACTTTCTTACTGGATTTCTTATCTTTAAAATTAAGCTCTCTGGGACAGGCAAGTCACAGAGCAATGTTCACTTTATCAGGAACTGTTGTCTCCTCTGCAAATACATTGCTTAAGTACCATCAATCGATACATCTGGGACAACGGGAACTGTGGAATCAATTTAGCAAGTGGAGTAAGTGTTACACAGTAACTATGCACTTCTGCATTAAAATATTTCTTTTTAAATCACCAGACTTCAATCTCAGGGTAACGATTTGGGATATAATCCCAGCTTCCTTCATTTGGTTTCAGTTGGCTACTGACCTTCAATGCGAGCATTTAGAATTCATCATCAGGCAGATCTCTGCTGGGATAAAAGATTTGGGGATTTATTTTCTATAATGCACATTATTTGTAGTTTTCATCTTCTGTATTACTTACAAGAGCCTAAGGTCTAATACAACCTTGACTAGCAGAGCTCTGTGTACAAAAAAAAAAAAACAAAAAAAAAAAAAAAAAAAAAAAAAAAAAAAAAAAAAAACCCTTGCATGCTGAGTTATTTTGCAATGAAACTTGACTTCTAAAAACTATTTCTGTAGTTGCATGAGAAAGACTACATCTCTTTCCTAAGACTCATTGTTTTCACTTCTGTTTCCATTGAGCTGTTTGTGTAACTGAAAGCATTGTGCCCTATACTACAAAAGAGCAGATTGCCCTAGGTACTATTGGAAAGAATTGTGACCCACAGAATTACTGACTTTTGGAACAAAAGAGGCTTAATATAGAAAGTAATACTAATATCTGCTCATACCAGAGAGCTGAAAGGAAATGATAACAAGGGAAAGGTCAAATGAAAGTCTTGGTAAAGTTGTTATGTATAAAAGGAAGGGTTTTGTGGATTCTGACTAAGACGATTGACAGAGATGGTGGGTTGGTAGGAGGCCATCTTAGTCTTATAGGACTGCTTGTTTGCATTTGCTTATTTGCTTGCTTATTTATATATTTACTGTTGATAACAGGATTTCACTGTGTTACRTGATTTGACAAAAACCTTTATGTGTGCCAGGTTAGCTTCCAATTTACAGCATACCCTCGATTGAAGGCATATGCAACCACACCCAGCCAGATCTTGATTTTTGTTTTTGTTTTTAACGTGGCATCTGTGCATGGCTGTGTCAACAAGGGAGTGAATTTGGGAATTACATGTTCTAATTCTGAGGGAAGAATCTTTATTAGCCTCTATCCTCCACTCCTACCTGTCTCGTAACTTAGCAGACCTCCAATTGTGAGACTCATGGAAAAACCCAACACTAGACTTACCTATCAAACCTGTTATTGCTAATCGATCACATGTCTGTATTTCTCCATAGAGTCAAGCCTGATATTTACAGGCATACATGTACATATAAATGTACAAAGAAACTTTCTTACTTTAAAACAAAWTTTTTCATCACATATTTTTCTTCTTAAAAAATATTGTTCTAATTAAGTACACAGTATTATCTGGATTTTAAGCCAAGTTAAGAAGGCTATGCAGGAATCTCAAAGACGTCATTGTTCTGAAAGCTGTTTTATAATGTTAACCCACAATTAGCCTCGAAAGAACTGAGTAGACTAGGGACTTGCCTAGCACAGTGTTAGTGTGGATATAGACTTGCCTCGTTTAACGAGTTTGGTCCAGCACCTTTCAGTGAATATTCAGAGACTGGTTTTACCAATGGACTGAGTTACACTTATATGTGCTGACAAAGACCAGATGGTTACATCTCTAAGTTGGAATTCAGCTTTCTTAGCACAATGGTTGTTTGTCCACCTCATTTGTGAATTTACAATCCTTATGAGCATACAAAACACACCTGGCGAATATCAGTCCCAAGTATTGATGTAAACACCTGTCTTGTGTTCTGCATAATTCAGAGGGCTTTCTTGAGTGAAGAAGGAAAATAACAAATAGGAGTAAAAATTTAACATATTGCCAAACTTTCAAAATTATCAAAACCAAGAATATTCTTAACCTCCTCCAGGTATCTCATTCTCTATATTGTTTTACAAATTCTCAAGAGACAGAGCTGTAGGTAACACTAACCCTGTTCTGCATTCCTCTCCACTAACCGAGAAGATTATTGGCGCTGTGTTAAAGAGGATTACAAAACCAAACTCATGTGGTATTTCTTATTTACCTGAGAGTAATCCAGAGCATTTTGAACTGCTATTTTTACCTAAAATACACCATTTTAAAGATGCCCTCAGAAAAAATAACATATAATAAAAACATATCCAGAACAAACCTCAATGAATCCTTATTTGTGATTCAACATTGGGCTTTTCAGAGTCCTCTATCCCTCTAGCTACTTGCGTTAGCCACGGTCAGCCGTGTTCAAAGACATTTGGAGGGTGGACAGGGAGCTTTTGCTCCATGTTGCTTTGAGCTGTTTGCAGACGGAGCTCCAAAGGCCACACGGAGTATTGCATCTCTGAGCTCTGGAACAAAAGGAATTGTTTATAATGTTTCTTTTTTTTTCTTTGCACAATTACTTCAGGACTCATGTGTCAAGGTGGTAACATCATATTACACAATGACATTGGCCACAAGTCCATCCATACCAAGTAATTTGAGGTTGAGCACTTCACCTTAAAACATAAACATCTTGGGACCTTGCTCATGGCAAATATTAAACCAAACACAAATGGCTCCTAGATTTTGATTTCACTACCAAGACTTTGGGAAAAGGAAAGATGACATAAGCACTGTGGAAGCCATGAAGCTCTTTGAGTCCAAAAGTGGCGAAGCTATCAAGAATGATCATTGGACTTTGGACAGTTCTGATCCTTGGGATTGGATGTAGCTGAACTGTTAGGACAGTCCTAGGTAGTTCAGGAAATCTCCCCATTTTCCATCTGCTTGTAATAACCCCAAATTTTGTGCTCTCATTTAAGTTTTTTGGGGTCTCAAGTCTAGCTGAATTACAGTGTTAAGTTTATGAGTGTGAATAAAAAACTATTTTATAAGGAAAATCCAACATCAAATGAGACAATATCTACTGGCTGTTTATGATTTTGGTTATTCTTTTGCTTTGCTTATTCAACATTTTCACTTATTGCATCAGTGTACAGAACAACAAGATTGGAGATTTGCATAAGAATATATAAATAATGGAATGTAGTGGGAGTGGTGACTATCTTTGGAACAAAATCTGAGCCATCCAGGCCCATTTGCTTCCTATCTCTATAACTGAACAGTATAGCCTATTCATAACTCATTCGTAAAGGAATGYTGTTATATTTAACTTGTGGTTCTAAAGTTTGAGAAGTCTAAGATTAATCCCAGGGATTCTTGGGAACTGCCTTTTTGCAGTTCATTATACCCTGGCAGAGGACATCACCTGGAAAACAGAGCAAGGACAAAGCTCTTTTTTTGTTTTTGTTTTTGGTTTCTTTCTTTTTTAATCATACAGCACGTTATGATTTCAGCTAATATTAACTACTTCCCAATGACCCTACATCCAAATGTCATTTATATGTGAATCTCAGGGGAAAGTTCACAGCCCTTGAACCTTAAGGGACTCTGAGATCAGTTTCAGCAAAATGAAGAGGGAAAGAGTGTAAAAGAGAACATATAACTAAAGGAAAGGGGCAGACAGTAGGGTGTTCTTTGAATCTGTGGTTTAGAAAGTTCACTGGAAAAAGGCAGACTGGAAGGATTTGCATTTGAGAAATAAATGACTAGAATTATCCAAGGATGGCTAAAAAGTACGGTATTGTGTTGGCCAAACACAACTATATTCTAATGTAATTATGTCAAAATGCTTGCACAATAACCATCTATGAAAAAATTTTGTTTAAAAAAAGTTGAAAAATTATGTCTTAAAAAAGTATGAAATAGGAAAACAAGCATTAAGGTCTTCTTCTCCTCCTTTCCCTCGTGCTCCTTTTTCTCCTCCTCCTTTCCCTCCTCCTCCTCCTTTTCCTACTTCTTCCTCTTCTTCCTCTTCTTTGATTCTCAAGTTATATACTCATTTGAAAACAGTGGAAATGGCTGAGGGAAGGATCAGTTTTACGCTTTGTTTTAAGATGCTGCCATCTAGCGACTCTTCTGTGAAATTACATCGTTACCATCTCAAGTTTGTATCTTGCTGCAGTGCCCACTTTAATAATTTATGTTTTCTACCATCCATACAAACGAATTGTACATTCAATAAAATGTGCTGTGAGAGCCTGGAGTGGTTTTCTGATACGATGCCACAGCCATGACCACAGGGGATTAATAACAGGATCCGGTAGGTGAACTTGGTGCCCTCCTCATAGTCCACACTTTATGAATAATTTATCATGAAATAACGTACAGACTTTTCTTTGGGTGTGCTAAGAAAGTTAAACTCTAAACAATGTATAAAAAGGGTGAGTTTGAAAATTTCTTTGGTTAAAAATATTCTTCTAATTAGAAATGTGAGTGAGTAGAAAAAAATCACTTAAGTTTCATAATTTGGTTTTTTTCCGCATGGAAGTTGAGTCATATGGGTATCTCACAATTCATGGTAACCGATTTGAGTGTCTGTTAAGCTTAATCACGAATTTGGAAGCCCATATTATGACTCCTTTATGTCTTCTTGTTGGGGATTACTTGTACTGCTCCCCAGTCATTTTCCAAAGGTGTGTTACTATAGAAAATGTCTTGCTTATATGATCTATTTTCCTCAATTTGGGGTAAGAAAAATGGTACAAATTCATCTCTTTACATTAGAAGAAAACCATAAAATAAGTTACACATTACAGACCAGGTAGGGTTTTTTGTTGTTGTTGTTGTTGTTAAATAATAAGCATGGTCATATTATAATAAGTATAGTTTTGTGAACTGGATTTCCAAGAACAAAAGCCACACCTGTGTTGAGAAGATCGTCTGAGATGGCGGAGAGCTTGGATGCGGTAGTTTTGGAGCACAGTCATCTTAGGCTGTCTTCAGTCTCCTTAGTAGCCGTTCAATGTTCACCTCCCTGTGTGCGTGCCATCCTTGTGACTACCGGGTGGAGTATTTGGGAATGTCTTAACAGAAGCGATTGCTTCCCCCAGGCCATAGCCTTAGAATGCCTGGAGCCTGTAACAGAGATTTCCTCTATTTTCTTACAACAACCTGAGATTTCSACGAAAGTGCTTGAGAAACTGGCATGGTTTATGACTTTCTTTTGTTCTGTTACTGCAGGAGTAACTTGTAACAGTGTCAGGTACTACTAGCATGAGCCTCCCATTCCCAACATGGCCCCATTGGGTGGCGAGTTCTTTCTAGAGGTTGGGCTTTCCTTGCATTGATGGATGATCTATGGTTTTATTTATAACATCTCTATGATATTTGAGATGCAGTTCAGTTTGGATTCTATTTGTACTTTGTTTCTGAAGCATTTGGTTCAAGGGTAACTCTTTAGTTGTTTTATTTTTTCAGAAGATTCAGTTACAAGCATTTGTTTTGTTTCTGGATTTAGATTTGTTAATTTGCTAGAATTTGGCTTTTTTTTTCCTCCAATACCTAATTCTGTGTTTTACTGCCACCTGTCTATCAGAAACTCCATATTATTCATCCAATTGAGAGGGAAGTCCAGGAAGAGACACTGATTCTTGGGATGGAAGGAATTTTATTGGCTCAGTTGGAAAACAAGCCTAAGTGCGGATCACCCAGTGTCCACACATTATATGTAAATGTCCAATATGTAAAAACCCAGGGCAAGTCTTAGATGTAGTGGAGGAAAAGGACAGGATGAGAGATACTGAGGGAGTGTACCATGCAGATTTCACTCAAAGCCCAGGTCCCTACGGAGCAGAGAGGAGCTTGCAATGTTCAGGAGAAAATGGGAAACAGACTGAATGAAAGAGGAAATATTTGGAGAGAGACCATGATTTCCCGTACTTATGTTTGATRTTTTTATTAAGTCAGCTTTGGAAAAAGTGTACAACTGAAKACCACTTGGCTTACCATTTTCTTGAGGGAGAACTTTTGAGGTCTTAGGGGTTGATGTTTTTCTTTGAGGTTTTCTTTGTTCTTCTCTCATTTGTTTGTTTGTTTGTTTGTCTGTCGATTTATCAGTCTCACAGCATGTTATTTATCTGTTTAAAATTTTATCTCATCTTGGTTTACCTTTGGAAATTCATTTTCATGTCGAAATTTACCAACTTCTTGATTTTCCAACTTACTGAAATAGCTATCAAGATGTGGCCTGATAAGCTTTGAATTTTTTGACAACTGTTGTGATGACTCCCCTTCTGTTGCTAATTTTATTAATTTGGATCCTTTCTCTCTCCTCTTCAGTTGGTTTGACTAAGGCCTTGTTAGTCCTGGCTATCTTTTCAAAGAACCTACTCTTCACATTGTTGATATTTTGTTTTCCACTTCACAAATTTCTGCCCTGATCATAATGACTTCTATTCCTCTGTTATATGGAGGTTTTTTTTTATTTTTTATTTTTCCTGAATGTTTCATGAATATACTATTTTACTTATTTGAGATCTCTCTTATTTATTTTCTTTTCCTCCCATTCTTCTTTTAGTTTCCTTTCCTTTCTTTCTTTTTGTGTTTAATTTACTTCATTTCGTTTACATTTTAATTTGTTTTTTATTTTTAAATATATTCAATCATCTTTCCCTCTCTCAAACTCTTCCAGATTTCCTTCATCAACACAACATCATGTTCTTTTTCTTTTAAGACATAGGATTTTAAAAACACAAACAACAACAACAACTACAAAACACTTGATTTCCTTATGTACACATGTAGAGCTACAAACTTTAGTTTCATCAGTTTGGGCAGGTTTTGTTCTCCTTTGATTCAGTTCTAGCAATGGTTTTATTTTTTCCTTGACTTCTCCGAGGACTCACTAAATGTCAAATAGTATATCACTTAATATCCATAAGTTCGCATGGGGTCTAGAGTTTTTCTTGTTGCTGTAGTCCTAACGCACTGAAGTCAGATGGAATATGAGAAATTATGTAAAATTTCTTCTATTTATTCTACTTGATTTATATCTTAATATACGATGTGTATAATGCAGTGTTCAAATGGCATGTTGTGTAAATGTCTGTTAAGTTCATTTCATCTGATTTCATTTAATTAAAATATTCCCTGATTTATTTATTATTTACTTAATTTTTGTGAGGAATGACCGGTCAATTGGTGAAAGTAGGGTATTTAAATCACATCAACTATTGTGATGAAGTTAATCTGTGACTTTATCTCCGATAGTACTCATTTTATGAAATTGCCCAGTTTCCAGGGCATACGTGTTCAGAATCGTAATGCCCTTTTGGTTGATTGCTCCATTAACAAGGAAGAAGTTGTTGTCTTTATCTTTTCTCACTTTGTTTTGTTTAGATTTTATTTGTCARATATCGTAATAGTACAGTGTGCTTGTTTGTAGGGTCATTTGCTTGGGATAGATTTCCATTCTTTCATCCTAAGGTAGTAATTTGGTGACCCAGTATATCCTTTTGGACTCAACAAATATATGACATGCTTTTTGATACAMTCTATTAGGCTGTGTTTGCAGATTGGGGAATTGAGGCCATTAACATTCAGGGTTATTGAAAGCTGGGTATTGATTTCTGCCATTCTGCTGATTTTGTAGGTCTTTTTTTTCCCTTCTTCCCTCCATTGCTTAGTATCATTCTCTTGTGGTTGTTTCTCTTACATCTCTAGAATTTCTTTAGATATTTTCTGTAGTGCTGGCCTAGTGACCACATTATTATTATTATTATTATTATTATTATTATTATTATTATTATTATTTACTATTTATATCATAAAAGTTCTTATTTTTCTTGAATTATGGTTGTTAGCTTCACTGTATATAGTACCCTGAATTGGCAAGTGTTTTCTTTCAGATCTTAAAATACAGCATTCCAAGACTGTCTAGCCTTTAGACTTCCAGTCGAATACTGTTATTCTGATGGCCTTTACACGTGACTTGGTGTTTCTCCCTTGCCACTTTTAGTGTGCTTCCTTTGCCCTATTTGTATAATGTTCTAATGAGAATATGATTAGAGCAAGTTCTTTCCGGTCTGATCAYTCTGGATAGGCATCTCTTTTCTGAACTCTGCTAATTTTTCTATCCTGACTCTTTAAAAATAAGTTTTTTCTCCTGCTCTTAAGCCTACATCTTGCAGTTTGGTCTTTTTCGAGGGGTCTCATACATCTTGAGATTCCCACTAATACTGTTCCCCCATTGTTTTTGTTGGGTTCCACTGGTCCTTCCTTCTTGTTTTCAAGCTCAGTGTTTTCTCCTCTTACTGGTCCATCCTATTGCTGAGACATTGTTAAATTTTTATTTTAGTTATTTTTATCTTACTTTACTTACTATTTTATTTTCCTTACTATGACTTTTATATCATGTTGGGTTTTCTTCAATATTTCTATCTTTTTTTWAAAAATTCTTCTTTCATATCATCTATCCCCTTCCTTATTGTGTTTGCCTATCTGTGTCTTTGAACATGCTTATGATCACTATTTTAAGTTGTCTGTCTAGGAGCTCCTCTCACTCACTCATACTAGATGCAGGAGTAATGCTTTTTGAGGGAGATGGTGTTGTCTTGTTTGTTCATGTTTCTATCACAAGTGCATTGATAAATATGCGTTTGGTGAGACTTCTTTGCTTGACTGAATTTTAATTAGTTGTATTCTTTGGGTTGGAAGACTTGTACTGTTCAGGTGGGATTTGGATGAGGAAGTGTAGGTTTTGTGATTCAGAAAATAATTTATCATGCCTGGAGCTCCATATACCTGGTATGAACTCTGTATAATTCCCTCAGTAGGGATTAACTGGGAGAATGAGAAGACTTGTTTGGTATTACCACTATGTAATTTTCATACTAGCATAGGCCTCAAAGACTATTACACGACCAACAACGAAGTAGAGAGTGCAGTATACTCGGATTTTAATTAAAATGGTTAGAAAAGGGAGCAGAGTAAGGTAAATAATTAGAAGGGCTAAGTATTAGATTGACTTTGAAGGACAGAAATCAAGGCAGGTTAAGTAGCTACGAGGGGAGAGTGGAGATATAGTTGGGACCTTCAGAGTTTAGAGATGTTACATTGATGGAATGTTATAAACAAGAAAGAAAAGAACGAGAGCAAGAAGAAAAGCCATGGGGGCGAGGGTGAGTATATAAATTGTAGCAGCATAGAAGAATAGAGTAGACCAGAGTAGACTAGAATGAAATGATTTAGAGTAAACCGGGTGGAACAAAATAAACAACAGTGTAAGACCAGCTGCACAACAGACCGACAAAAGCAAGACCAGCATGAAACATGTGAACATAAGTGGAAGGCAAATGACAGAGGATACACGGGAAAAGGAAGGCTTATGGCGTGATTGCAAGCACAGATGCGCTGGGTTGACAGGTAAAGATCTTAGAGCCTTCTGTTTCTAGTCAGTGCTACATGGCGTTGTGTTGCAGAAGGTTGGACAGGCATCTTTGTCTCCGCAGCCTGGGTGTCCCTGGGACTCTGAATCTCTTGGGAACAGGGACCTGCTACTACACTCTTATAATATTCACAAGTAGAATTTCAGCAAACCCCTTCTGTCTCCCACAAATTAACTCTGAAGTGAGTGTAATCAAGAGAGCCCAGGTGGGCAGTGCTGACTTTGTTTCTCCTGCTGGACCTGAAGTTTCATTCCTATCTGCACAAGTGAAAATGTCAACCTATGAAGAAGAAAGTGGTTCTGTGAAGATGGCTTTTGTCTAGAGGGCTGTCTAAAAGGTTGAAGGAGTTATGGGTCAAATGTTGTGAGCTGGGGTATCAGAACATGTTACATATATGTTCAACAATACATGTTCAACATATTGCTGTAGGCTCCAGGCACTTGCCCTACTCATTAAACAAATAGAAACCTTGTATGTTCTTCCCTAGGGCTGTTTTGTTGGCTTTGACCTAGCACACGCAGTTGGAAATGTTGAACTCCACTTACATGACTGGGGTGTTGACTTTGCCTGCTGGTGTTCCTACAAGGTAGGAAAAAAATGTCTGACAGCCTTTTATTTCATATTGGTTTTAGTCGAAAGAAAATGCTTGGTCCACAACTTACATTCTATTTCTGTCAATGCCACATTTTCATCTTTAGGAACTAGTGAGGTCATATGATAGAGTGACATGAAAAATAACATGTTTCTATTATTCCTACAACTGTAGAAATTTTATTCATCAAATGTCTAGGCTATTATGAAAAGAAATTAAATATAGAGAAAGACTCCATACTTAGAGCTTAATTCATATTGATTGATGCCTTTAGTGTTTGTGGATATGAAAACTACATTACAATATTTCTCTCTATACATAAATGAGCAATTATTTGGCATAGAGCAAAAGCTTTGAAATCTGTTAAAACTTAGTTTAGCTGCTCCATACTAGTGATAATGGGCATTGCATGGACACCTCTGGAGTGTCCTGGAGGAAGGTCTTGATGCAAGAAAACACAGAYACATGCCAAGGAGCTAAAGCAGAGCTATGTATTAGAAAATGGTCAGCTTCTAAGGTAAGAAGTGTGCAAGAGCAAAAACCACTTAGTATTTCAAATGGCTCCATTCAACAAGGACTGCAGTTTTGGGGTCGGTTTTTGTTTTGAGCATTCCATGTATATTCTGTCTGTTAACTGTAGTTCTATATACAACTTCATGCATTGCATACATGTGTTTTGAGCATTGTATGTCTCCCCCAAGGGGTGCATGTTAGTATTTTAATGAGTCACTGGTCATTTTTAGATGCCAGTCTCTTGCTTCTTCTCTCTACACACACTGGTGCTAGTTAGTTGTCCTACAAAYGAGAATCAGGACAGCTAAATTTTTAATATGTGCAAAGGTCTCCAGAACCTCACTCTGCCCTCTCAATAATCTAAGTAAAATTTGGTGGGGCTAGCATAGCCACATATCTTCAACTTAGTAACATTTTTCATTTGGATTTCTTTTTCTTTTCTTTTCTTTTCTTTTTTCTTTTTTTGAGTTTTTTGAGTCAGGGTTTCTCTGTGCAGCCCTGGCTGTCCTGGAACTCACTCTGTGGACCAGGCTGGCCTCAAACTCAGAAATCCGCCTGCCTTTGCCTCCCAAGTGCTGGGATTATGGGCGTGGTCGCATGGGTGGTTGATTTTCTTTTAACAGTAAGACCAAGTATTCTGTTTTTCTCCAGAATCTTAAATATTCACAAGTTTTGAACTGGACAGAAGTTATGCGTTTATTTAAAACAAGTGAAATAAATATGGTGTTTATATCTTCCTTATATATTCAAGTAAACCCATAGAATTTCACTTCTTTTCCAGTATTTAAATTCAGGAGCTGGTGGGCTGGCTGGTGCCTTTGTCCATGAGAAACATGCTCATACTATCAAGCCTGCGTGAGTAGTTATCTCCAAGCTTTTATCCTGTTATGAATGAATTGGTGTGTATTCCTAGGATGTTAAACATTCCTAAAATTGCTTATGAACAGGATCTGGTTTAGATTATAATTACTTTACCACGCCATTAACAGTGCTGTGCTTTCTCAGAAATAATTGCTTTCCAAAGACTTCAATTGGCTGAATAAGAAATTTAATCAAAAAAGAAACCTTCAATGCAACCATGGAGAGACAATGGTATAATGCAAAAGTCCTCTGGAAAATTATATGTTTAAATGTGCTGCTCAGACTTGCCAATTGCTGTAAGTTCAGTCAGTCTCCCAACCCTAACCACAATGTTGTGGCTATGGCTCGAAAGTCACAGGTTGTGTTTAAGTTCCCCAATTCCAAGGTGCCAGGTGAGCCACTGAACCAGGGCCTTTACCAAGTTCCTATTGCTTTGCCCTCTGAGGTGTCCAGCTCATCTTCAGAGTATGGGCAGTAGAGTAAGAGCTATTCCTCCTCTTGGATAATGGAGGGAAGAAAGAGGAGAAAGTTGAAGGAGGAAAGGAAGGGATCATTGCCTGACATAACTACAAGCAGCTTCAAGCAGTACATGAAGCACTGACTGTCCAATTCCAGGGCTCAATATCTAACCTGAACTGAAGAGAGAAAATCATGAAAAGTCAAAGAACTAGAAGGCAGAGAAAGAGGAAGGCCATGTTGGGGTTGTTGGAGATGGTGAAGGGTCTCAGGTACCTTGATGCTTTGCTTCTAGAAACCTTTCTAAGAAAGGTGGCAGGAGGGGTGGTGATGCTGCCACCCTAGGTCACATTGGCTTTGGACCTTCAGGAAGAACTAGCAACAAGCTACTCAAGAAAGCCACTGACTAAGACAGTCCTACGTGTCCTTTGACAGAAGAGCAAGAAGAGAGAAGGGCCATGAGTCAGAAGAAGAGGCAATTGACCGTAGATGTCAATAAATTACCTAGGGGGGAAGCTAGGTTGAACCACACACATCATCTAAGCTAAGGAGCTGTTTTTATGTGACTCAAATCTAGAAGTAATTGGGATTGATTTTGAAACACATAAGCTGTCCACCCTTACCTTCAGCAAAGAAGAAGAGGAAGGAAGGGAGGGAAAGAGGGAAAGAGGGATGGAGGGAGGAAAAATCAGTGGGAATGATAAAGGAGGAGCTAGCTTTGTAGAAGTGGGAACAAGAGAAGCAGTTTCAAGATGTCAGTGGGCAGCTCAACCTCACAAAAAATCCTCTCAAGTGAGTGAGTGGAAAACAAAGTCGTTGTACAGCAAGGACCAGCGACTTAGGGATTTTAGCCCAAGACTAGGACCCCACCATCTCCACCATCTTCTCCACTAGAGATTTTGGCTCAGTGAGGCTAAGGGACAGATGAGGCAGGAAGACTCTGCTGGGATGGACCCCTTTATCCTGCCACTTCCCTACTTGTTATGACACCTTTCATTTCACACACATCCATAGTAGATCAAGCTATGTAGGAAAGAGAAACATGGGGACATTCACTGAAAGAGGTGCATGAGCAAAATAAGATGTACGTTAAATTGCTTAGGCCTCTTAGACCTCTTGGATGTGGAGTCTCTTCAGAATGATGGAGGTAGGGCAAGGGTGTGGCTATGAAAGGGCACAAGGCTACATGGCCAAGAAGCCATGGCCGCCATGTTTACTCCTAGCAGGCCTGTTTTGAGGTTGTTTGTTTTAAGTTATTGACGCTAGGTAGGACTAGGAGTGGGTAACATCATGATCCTACCCTCAGCCCCCACGGGGTGAGAACAGGCAGCAGTTCTTTTTCTCATTTGTTCTCCTACTCCTTCCTCTTCTGCCTTCTACTCCATTTGAAGCCTGG
>BDUI01009773.1:32009-47067 GCA_002335545.1 Apodemus speciosus | reverse complement strand
GAAACCTTCTGCCAGAAGTAAGGCAAATGACTCATTTTGTTAGAGGGGAAACAGCTTCACCACTTCCAAGGAATGCTGACTTTTGTATAACTGCCAGAAATCCTCCTCTAGTCCAGGTCCAGTTCATTTCTGGATACTTGAACTACCTTTCAGGGTTTGGTGARTTAGAGTTTCCTTTGGACTGACACTGTTCATCAAAATATATCTTTATACTTGATTTTGTAATAAATAAGAAACAACTTAATATACATCTTTAAAAAATAAGTAGACAAGCCCTAGTTTGAAAAATACATCCATATTATACATATATGGCAAAGGACATGCATTAAGTATATACAATGATGGGGATGAAGAGAGGACCAGAGTTCAATTCCCAGCACTTACATGGGCTGTTCACAACTGCCTGAAACTCCAGTTCCAGGGAACCCATATCCCTCCAGTTTCCCACGGCACCTATGGGTTAACTCCATGACAGTACTCATGATAAATAGGAAATGATGAGAGGAAAATGGGTTAGTATGTCTTGTGTTTAGGTGTATGCCAAAATAAGAAAATGTATAGAGATGAGGATCGTTATAAAACATGAGCCGTCCTATGTAGTGAATGATGGTCAAGTTACAGTCTATCAAAGGAGAGTTACRGGGTTAAGGAGATAGCTCAGTGGTTAAAAYGCTTGYCTCACAAGCATGAGGACTAGAATTCTGATRCCCAGTATTCATGGARATACTTGGTGGGCRTGGTGATCCMCCTGTAATGCCAGTGCTTGAGAGATAGAAAGGGAATCCCCAGAACAARGTACCTGGTCAAACTAGTTCAAGGGGGAAATCTTGCCTCAAGGAATAAAGTGGTGAGTGATCAAGGAAGAGTCCTGGTACCAGCCTTTGGCCTGAATGTGTATATTCACACAAATACGTCTGCATGTTCTCCTCTATGTTTCTGCACATATGCAACTTCCTGTTCATACATGCACTCATCCCCCACACAAGAGAGAATTAACTGAAACCAGAAAGACTGGTAGAGGGAGTCTGAGTAATTAGAGTGAGGGTATTTTAAAATACATCTCCTTTGAAGTGTTGGTATAAAGTATAATCAAGATAGAAGCATAAACACAATAACAATCAACAACTACCTAACAAGAATGTATCACTAATGTAATAAGGACACATGCTCCACTATGTTCATAGCTACCTTATTTATAATAGCCAGAAGATGGAAAGAACCCTGATGTCCCTCAACAGAGGAATGGATACAGAAACTATGGTATATATACACAATAGAGTACTATTCAGCTATTAAAAACAATGAATTCATGAAATTCTTAGGCAAATGGATGGAACTAGAAAGTGTCATTCTGAGTGAGGCAACCCAATCACAAAAGAACACACATGGTATGCACTCACTAATAAGTGGATGTTAGCCCAAAAGCTCAAAATAAACAAGTTACAACTCACCAAGCTCAAGAAGAAGGAGGACTTAAGTCAGGGTGCTTCGGTTCCTCTAAGAAGGGGAACAAAATAGCCACAGGAGCAATAAGGGAGACAATGTGTGGAACAGAGACTGAAGTAAAGGCCACCCAGAGACTGCCCTACCTGGGGATTCATCCTATAACCACTCAACAAACCCTGACACTACTATAGACAAGAAGTGTATACCAAAAGGAGAATGCCATGGTTGTCTCCGGAGGGGCCCTGCCAGAGCCTTACAAATACAGAGGTAGATGCTAGCAACCAACTATTAGACTGGGCATGGGGTCCCCAATGGAGGAGCTGGAGGATGGTCCAGAGGAGCTGAAGGGGTTTAAAACCCCATGAAAAAAAACAATGATTTCAGCCATCCAAATGCCCCAAGACTCCCAGGGAATGAACCATCAACCAAAGGGCACATATGGTTCCAGCCAAAAATGTGGCAGAGGAAAGCCTTGTTGGGCATCAGTAGGAGGAATGGTCCTTGGTCAGGTAAAGGCTGAACAGAGGCTTGAACAAAGGGAAACTGAGCAGGGGAGGGAGTGTGTTGGGTGGAGAGGCATATACGTGGAGACGGGGGAAGGAGGAAGGGAAGGGTTGGGGGGTCTTAGGGGAGGGGGGATATCGAGAAAGGTTTTACCATTGGCAATGTAAATAGAGACAATATTCAATAAAAAATAAATTTTAAAAAAGAATGTATCACTATTGTTAGGGAATTGCAAATCAAAATAATTTTCCTTATCACACTAGAATGGCTACTGTTTAACAAAGCTAGAAAACAGAAATGCTGGTGGTGATGTGGGAAGATGAGTGTGTGTGTATGTGTGTGTGTGTGTGTGTATGTGTGTGTGTCTGTGCGTGTATTGTTTACAATGCACAATAACATGCCTATGAAAGTAGTGTGAGAATTCTTTAGAATATTAAAAGTTGAATTACCACATGATCCAGCAATTCTGTGTTTGTATAGATGCTAACAAGTGAAAGTGGAGGTTTGCAAAGAGCTCTTTGTGTTCTGATGTTCAAAGCAGTATTATGCACAGTAGTTGAGAGGTGGGGGTAAATTGAGTGCACATCAGGGAGAAATAGACAAAATATAGTAGACCGAGTGCATACAGATAGACTATTTTCCAATATGGAAGGAAAGAATCAAACTCCATCACAAACTATGATATGTATGAACCTTGTGAACACTGTGTTAAGTGTTTCAAGCCAGACACAAAAAGAAATGCTGTATGGTTTGCCTCCTAGGAGATACACAGGATAGTCAAGTTCATAGGGTTGGGCAGCAGAAGAATGACTACCTATGAAGCGCCAGCTTCTCACTTACTTATGCCCCCAACCCTCTGATACAGATTCTCATGTTGTGATGACCCGCAACCATAAGATTGTTTTTGTTGCTACTTCCTATCTGTA
Source organism: Apodemus speciosus (assembly GCA_002335545.1). Classification (NCBI taxonomy): domain Eukaryota; kingdom Metazoa; phylum Chordata; class Mammalia; order Rodentia; family Muridae; genus Apodemus; species Apodemus speciosus. The sequence continues at coordinate 44,191 of BDUI01009773.1, read as the reverse complement.
ATTTTGCTACTGTTATGAATTGTAATGTAAATAGGTTTTGGAGACAGAGATTTGCCAAAGGGGTCACAACACACAGTTTGAGAAACACTGCTCTAGGCTAATGATTCATATCCATGGGTCTCCTTTGGTGAACGGGTCACATGGAAGCAGGGATTTTAGAAGCAATCTCTCTACAATCCATTGTCTTTTATCCATTTCAGAAGAGACAAGTGAGGCTCAGGGAGGTTTAATAACTTGGTCAGGACCCACAGCAGGCAATGGCAGAGCCAGGCATGACCTTGACAAATGAGACCATTCAGGACGTTACTTGTCTTCTCTGTGGAAGCAGGGAGAAGCAAGCTGGGGAGGGGCGGGACGGGCTTAGTGGAAGAGAGAAGAAAGGGGGTAGGAAGATTCATCAGAAAGATGGGGAGGAGGAGGGAAAGGCTGAGTAGGAGGGAGAGGCTGAGGAGCAAAAAGTTCACTATAATAAGAATATGAGAAATAAATCCAGGAAGGCAATAATAGCTGTAAATGTATCTACCTATTTTGATATAATTCCTTCTCATGCTACCTTTGTACTTAATTACTTCAATTTTGTTGAGAACATAAAGCAAATGAGTCTCATTTGCCTTGATTCTGTTCTATTATGAAGTTTCATTTCAGAAAGGGACTCAGCACCATTTCCTACTTAATTTTTGATTCTGTTGTTTGACCCCATTGAAGACATTAATCACAAGTGACACTCAGATATATTTTCGCCTAATGGTTTAATGCGTTGCCCCAGGTTGAGCTGCTTTATCCAAGACTCTCCCTTCTAGGATGCTATTCTCCAGTTGGCTGCTATATACATATAACCACACACACACACACACACACACACACACACACACACACACACACAGAGAGAGAGAGAGAGAGAGAGAGAGAGAGAGAGAGAGAGAGACCAGATGTCTCAAAATGGTCCTGTTACTCCACAGAGCTGAAGAGTATGAATGCTTCTAAATCCTTGGCTTTCATTGTGGAGATTTCAATAACCTTTATGGAAACAAAGATGCTTCCATTACTAAGGTACCCTAGATGACTACAGTTATTGTAAGATACAACCAGAGATGTTTAAATAGCTGGGGCTGYAGCTCAGTCAGCCACTGCTTARCATGGACAAGGCTCTGGGGTGTGTCCCTAGCACAAAAATAAATCAACAAAACACAAATGGTTCACTTAAAATCCTTAATATGTGACCATAAAAACGTTGCTAAATTCTGAGATAGAGGGGGAGCGGGGGAGACAGGGAAGGAGAGGAAGAGGGAGAGAGAGAAAGACCTTTTCTGAGTGCTTACTACACATCACACACAGGATTAAGTGAGTGTTTGTGTTCAGGGAGGGGATCTAGTTTACCCCACCTCCATGAATTTGCCCGATTTTCTCCCYTCAGTGTTTGCTGGAACTCCTCACAGATGTGGGAGGGGAGCCCTGGGGTTGGAGATCTTTGCTCCCCATCAGCCTGGTGGACTCCCATGGTTCCCATTCTCTTACAYAGATTCCCGGAATCTGCTGTTCTCCCACAGCCTGCTGAACAGTTCAGCCCTTCCCTCTTTCCTCCCCTGCGCGCACACTGTCCTGAGCCTTCATTCCTGCTGTTCTGTGTCCTTGGCTTTTTCATTTTTCACCTAAGAAGATGAAGTTTTCTTTTGGTGCACATATTTCACAGAAGCATAGGGCCTGGATATTCCCAACCTTAGTGAGCCTTCTCTCAGGCTACAAATTTCTTCCTTTATGAATTTGCTCATGTGTGAAATGGGGTTAATAGTACAATAATAATAATTCACCCTGTAATTGCAAGTACTCGTTGAAACAGCACATCCTGTAGAAAGTGCTTATCAGGGGGACCTGGAGCGTGGAACCTGAACATGGTAATGGGGAGGCACTGTGGCGAATGACACTGCTATCCGGATAACAGGATTGCTGAACAGGAAGTTCAGGGAAGCCCTTGAGAGGCATTTACTGTGAAGTATCACCTCAGCCCACACAAAGTACAGAAACTTTTGCTCTCTGGGGTCTCACACCACTTGCTCAGTAATTATTGGATCCTTGACTCAGGGTCAATGGCAAGAGCTCAGGGGATGAACTTGGCCAGGCTCTGCTACCAAGCCACAGTCAGAAAGTTGGGAGGCCCTATTGCCTCTGTAACTCCACCGTTCTTATCTTTATCAGGAAGCTTGACATGGCACTGAGAATGTTGCTTAGAACTGAACCACTCACGAAATGTGAGACCTTAGGTCCTGTGCTCAAGGATACTAAAAGTACTATTTAACTTGGGCTGTGGCCCTGCTCTGGAGATCCCCACATCACCCGGCAGGGTGCTTCTATGTCTCTTCCAAAGTACACAAAGTTTTGATATCTCACTCAATATTGTGGCACAAAGAAATACTAAGGAGTAAACCAGAGGCAGCAGAAGTTGGGRTACACTTCTGCTATTGGGGGTTGACTGTTTCCTAAATGCCCATGCATGAAAGTTTTGGTTTCCAGGGAGGTGTGTAAGGTTGCAGAAACCTTAAGAGGTGGGAAGATGTTAGGTCATTGAAGGGATGCCCTTGAAAGAAATGGTGGGGACCCCGGCTCCCCTTCTCTCCCCATTGTTCCCTGGCTTATGATTTCAGTTGGTTTCACTCCATCRTGTATCCCATGTTCTGTTCAGTCTTGCCACAAGCTCCAAAGCAGTGAGGCCAAACAGCGATGGACTGAAACCCCTGAGCTTTGAGTCAAAATGCATTTCTGCTTTTCTAAGAGAATTAGCTCYGGCTTTTAGTGACTGTGACTGAAAGTTTAAGGTCTTGTCCATGAGACATGTATTTGTAGACATGATCAAGCAATGGCCAATGCAGCAATTGCAGTCCCATATGAAGAAAGATAGAAAATATTTTTTGAGGAGACTGGTGAGACAGCCTATAACTCTAGTCTAGAGCATTCAACAAATTCATTAGTCTTCATAGGACATGCACTCCTGTTCACATAATACTATACACAATTTAGTATCATAAAACCAAAAACAAACAAGCAATCAAACATCTCAAATGTTTTAGCCATTCTATCAGCTTGGCATCCATTGTTTTTAAGAGGATCTAGGAGTCTAYGGAGGGAGAAGAGGTCATTTCTTGTCACCTGTTCTCTTGCTGCATTTTCAATTTGTCATGGAGTCTATTTCTTGAATAAACACTACCATRAGATCTTAAAGAAACTGCACCACTCTCAAAATGTGCTGAAGGGAAAGGGCAAGGGCGCATTTTGTAGCTGGAAATGTGCTAAAGGAAATTTACTCTCAAACAACAACAAATATACGTATGAAAGAATTTCACAGCTGGGTTCATTGCATGTGTCTGTGTGTGCATGTGTGTGATAGGACTAAAAGGACACTTCTGGGAAACAATGCAGGTGAAGAGTTGGGAGAGACAAACTAATTCTTGATTATTTTCTGCCTAGTTACCCCCAGCAGGGACTGTGTAGTGGCCCAAGTCCAAGGAGAGTAGACCTGTGAGGAGCTGTGGGGACTGAGTATGATCAAAAGAATTAGCAAAAAGTATTGCTTAAAAAGAAAGAAAATATTACTGCTCAGGTTGTACCCCAGTTCAGTGTAATCCATATAAGCTTGAGTTTGCATGTTGGATATCTTCCCTAGAGTTCATGTGTTCAAAGCACCAGGTTGTGCTACTGGGAGCTTTTGTGGATACTTGGGAGGTGGATCCTCACTCAATACAGGTCTTCACAGCATCAGCAGTTTAAAGATTCTCAAGTGATTCTAATTTGCACCAAGTCCTGGGAATGTCTGTCCTTGAGATAACCTTTGGAGGTTGTATACAACTTTGGTGACTTCAGGTATATAGCTGAACTTCAACTGAAGTATCCTAGGAAAAGTTTCATCCTTTGGGACACTGATATAACTGTGGATAATGATAATTTCTGTGACTCGAGTACCTGTGATATTCCAGGCTCCCATGTAAGACTTGGAATACATTAGCCCTTTAATCTCATTTTGTGGACAAGCTACTCAGGACTTGAGGATGACTTTTCTAAATCCACAAGTATATAAAGAATCAGGACTGAACCAGGTCTACTGTTAATATAGGGTATTTGTTCACTAATGCTCTGCTCCACTATGGTATGCTGATTCTCTGGGTTGCTCCACCTCACAATCTGGGGAGTAATATTACTGGGTCCCATCCCTCTGTGGAGCATGTCATAACTGCCTTGAAACGTCTAAACACCCTATTTTTCTTCCTGGATATACACTGTAGTTTTGATTTCTGTTTTATGATATAGTCTCATTGTTTCATGTTGCCTTCCACCAAGCTTAAGACTCCTAAAAATCATGGTTGTCTCCCTTCTGAAATCCTCTAGTGATGCCTGGCTAGGAGGGGCTCTCTCAAAACTGCACATTAATTTGTATCCAGGCATCTGCTGAGTTCTTCCTTCCAAATGTATATCTGTGGGACACAGGTAACATAATCTTGGAGAACTGAAGAGATGTTTGAGGCATGATTGGGTTGAGAATGACTAACTCTTGCAGCTGTGTGAAACCTGCTGCTGGCCCACTCTCCTGCTGGTCCTTCCTGTTCCCTCACCTTTGAGCTTCTTCCTGGCCCAGCAAGGTCCTTGTCCTCCTGTTTCCCATGCATGGATCCAGTTTCTTCTATTACACATTAGAGCAGATGATGAGAAGGTACTTAGAGAAGGGGTGAGCACCAGGAAGGGGTCACAATGAGGACAGATAACTATTGGTTTGTTTGTTTTGTTTTCAGAAAAAGACTCAATATCCTCTAATCATGGTAGAATGTTTGTTCAAGTTGTTCTGGTTTTATTTTTTCACATATTCTGATTTTGATCATAGTCTTTTCCCTCCTCCAACTCCTCCCAGAACCTCTCCAACTCTCTACCTACCCAGTTTTATTCTTCCTTTCTCTCTCCTTCTCTTACCCTTCCTCTATCTCCTTCTCTACCTACCTCTCTACCTCTCTACCATGGAGTCTGTTTTGCCTTGGTCAGTTACTCCTGAGCATAGGGCCTGTCCTGAAGTGATTGATAAATCTATTGGAGAAAACTGATTTTTCCCCCTTTCTTAGAGGTATCAATTGCAAATAGCTTCTTGATTAGGGGTGGGACTTTGGCTCTGCCTCCCCTTCTCAGTGCTGGGACTTTGTCTAGTTTGAGCCTGTCATGGTCTCTATAAGTTTATGTGTTTATCAGTCCTGATGTGTCTAGAATAATCTGTTTCCTGGGCGCCAGCCACCACCCCTGGTTCTTACAATCTCTCTACCTCCTCTTGTTCTGCCCTGTCCCTTTCCCCAGACTTTTCTCTGGGGTTGTGGCCCTTAGTTATCACAGGGCTATCTGCGATAGAACAGTGTTTCCTGGGAGTCAGCCACCATCCCTGGCTCTTAAGGTCTCTCCACCTCCTCTTGTTCTGTCCTGTCCCATTCACKACACTTTCTCTGGGGTTGTGGCCCTTAGGAGTTGTGGCCTTAGTTATTGCAGCGCTGTCTGCAGATCGAACATTGGCAGTCAGGATCAGAGGCTACCTCTCATCTCCATCACTCACCTATGACACTGGGGGAACCATTTAAATAGTCACTGCTTAGTGTCCCTCGCTAAACAATCCAACAGGATTCCTGCACTGTGCTGAGTGGTCAGTACATCCGTGTGAAATCCCTTTTATCCYCTAAAGTTGAGTGTGATATTAACGATAACATCATCCACCCTCTCTGGGTCAGATTCTATTGTGCTAGTGGAGAAAGCCACTCCTGAAGCCAGGAGTGCAGCCTTGWCCCTCACCCAGCCRTAGGTTCCTGGCCTGCTGTTGGTGGTAAAAATGGGTGAGAGAGAGCCARTGGAGAAAGGGGTTTCAGGGATCAGAGACTCCACACGGACAAATGCTTCCTGCACAAGTGGATGTGATGGGGGCGGAGACAGGAGTTAATGTTAGTATGATGTGACTGTGTGATTAGGTGTAGTCTCTGTGCGGGACATGATTGTGTGCGATCATGACTGTGTGTTTTCTTTGTGTGACATTACTGTGTATGTAGTTAGGTGCATTCTTTTTGTGTGTCAAGGTTGTGTATGTGCCTAGGTGTGTTCTTTGTACAGATACAAAGTCACTGTGTAGATTAGGTTTGTGTGTGATGTGGTGGGGTATGTGATGAGGTTTTGTGTGTGACATTACTGTAGATGAAGAACGTGTGTGTGTGTGTGTGTGTGAACATGTTTGTGAACATGTGTGTCCTCTCTTTGTGAATTTATTTAAACATCCAGGCATGGATTTCTTCTCTCTGCCTACTTGTTTCACATACAGTATATTCCTTAGTGGCATAGATAATTTTACGGTGATTCTTATAAACTTCTGGGACCCTGTTTCATTCCTGCATGCTACCCTCACTTCTCTGGAAAGAGCAGAGACAGAATCCCAGGAGACAAGTTTAACTGAGAATTCCTCTCACTTCATATTTAGGGAGTAAAGAATGTTAAAGGGCCCTTGAGGGAGATGGCAGGACTTAACCTCCTCATCACCCACTGTTCCAGGAGCAGTGTCTTCTCCAGTGGGAACCGTTAGGGTGCTCACTCCTATTTCTGGTTCTCCAAAGCCTGTGGGTGTCACTGACAGCCACATTCAACTGGCACGTGTGTGCACACGCAAGCAGTGGTCACTGAGTAAGTGGGCTTGAAGACAAAGAGCTACTTGGGAAGGAAGTTTCATAAATAACTCAGAAATAATGGGCTCTGTGGAGCGACCATTTCGTTTAATAAAAATGTTAAAACTAAAATATGATTTTTGTTATTATCTTATTAAACCGTTTTCTTTATAGGTTGTGAGTTTCTGATGTAACAGCATAGCTTTGCCTTGATCTCATCATCCTGTATAATTGAACGCAATTGATCTGAAATGGCCACGTCTTGTTTTGAAACGAGAGCTTTGAAAGCAAAGCCAAGCTCTGGGTTCTTGTGGAGGATCAGCTGCTGAGTCCAGCTCCATGACAGTGCTGCTTTTGTGAGCTTGGGAAACTTAGCAGTNACACTTTCTCTGGGGTTGTGGCCCTTAGGAGTTGTGGCCTTAGTTATTGCAGCGCTGTCTGCAGATCGAACATTGGCAGTCAGGATCAGAGGCTACCTCTCATCTCCATCACTCACCTATGACACTGGGGGAACCATTTAAATAGTCACTGCTTAGTGTCCCTCGCTAAACAATCCAACAGGATTCCTGCACTGTGCTGAGTGGTCAGTACATCCGTGTGAAATCCCTTTTATCCYCTAAAGTTGAGTGTGATATTAACGATAACATCATCCACCCTCTCTGGGTCAGATTCTATTGTGCTAGTGGAGAAAGCCACTCCTGAAGCCAGGAGTGCAGCCTTGWCCCTCACCCAGCCRTAGGTTCCTGGCCTGCTGTTGGTGGTAAAAATGGGTGAGAGAGAGCCARTGGAGAAAGGGGTTTCAGGGATCAGAGACTCCACACGGACAAATGCTTCCTGCACAAGTGGATGTGATGGGGGCGGAGACAGGAGTTAATGTTAGTATGATGTGACTGTGTGATTAGGTGTAGTCTCTGTGCGGGACATGATTGTGTGCGATCATGACTGTGTGTTTTCTTTGTGTGACATTACTGTGTATGTAGTTAGGTGCATTCTTTTTGTGTGTCAAGGTTGTGTATGTGCCTAGGTGTGTTCTTTGTACAGATACAAAGTCACTGTGTAGATTAGGTTTGTGTGTGATGTGGTGGGGTATGTGATGAGGTTTTGTGTGTGACATTACTGTAGATGAAGAACGTGTGTGTGTGTGTGTGTGTGAACATGTTTGTGAACATGTGTGTCCTCTCTTTGTGAATTTATTTAAACATCCAGGCATGGATTTCTTCTCTCTGCCTACTTGTTTCACATACAGTATATTCCTTAGTGGCATAGATAATTTTACGGTGATTCTTATAAACTTCTGGGACCCTGTTTCATTCCTGCATGCTACCCTCACTTCTCTGGAAAGAGCAGAGACAGAATCCCAGGAGACAAGTTTAACTGAGAATTCCTCTCACTTCATATTTAGGGAGTAAAGAATGTTAAAGGGCCCTTGAGGGAGATGGCAGGACTTAACCTCCTCATCACCCACTGTTCCAGGAGCAGTGTCTTCTCCAGTGGGAACCGTTAGGGTGCTCACTCCTATTTCTGGTTCTCCAAAGCCTGTGGGTGTCACTGACAGCCACATTCAACTGGCACGTGTGTGCACACGCAAGCAGTGGTCACTGAGTAAGTGGGCTTGAAGACAAAGAGCTACTTGGGAAGGAAGTTTCATAAATAACTCAGAAATAATGGGCTCTGTGGAGCGACCATTTCGTTTAATAAAAATGTTAAAACTAAAATATGATTTTTGTTATTATCTTATTAAACCRTTTTCTTTATAGGTTGTGAGTTTCTGATGTAACAGCATAGCTTTGCCTTGATCTCATCATCCTGTATAATTGAACGCAATTGATCTGAAATGGCCACGTCTTGTTTTGAAACGAGAGCTTTGAAAGCAAAGCCAAGCTCTGGGTTCTTGTGGAGGATCAGCTGCTGAGTCCAGCTCCATGACAGTGCTGCTTTTGTGAGCTTGGGAAACTTAGCAGTGTGTGTGTGTGTGTGTGTGTGTGTGTGTGTGTGTGTTACACAGGCACAGGAGTTCATGCATGTAAACATCACAGAACAACATTGCTTGCTGTTCCTTACACACTACCTACCTTGATTATTAAGACAGTGTATCTCACTGGCCTGGAATCTGTCAAGCTGCCTGTCCCCACTTTCCCAGTGCTGGGATTATAAGGGCACACTATAATGCTTAAGTAATTGGACAATGCTGCTGGGGATCAAACTTGGATCTTTAACACTCATAAGACAAACAATTTACTAAGTGCACTATGGCCCCAGACCTGCAACTGGGTCTTATGCCACCTTCCTGTACTGTTTATATTGGTGCTGAAGAGTCTCCACAAACAGGAGAGGATAGTCATGGACCCATACCCACATGTCTTATGTCCTTTGCCAAATCATCTCTGTCTCTGCCCTACTTTCTGTGGACTGAGACTCCCGGACAATATTTGAAGGCATTGGAGACCTAGCTCTATGGCTTTTCTAATTACCGTGATAAAATGCCCGGCAAAGGCAATTTAAGGAAGAAAGTGTTTATGTTGGCTCACAGCTTGAGGGTACAAGGCATCATCATGGTGGGGAAAGCTTGGAGACAGAAAAACTGGGCAGCTGGTCACATGGCTTCTGTGGCCAGAAAGCAGGCAGACATGCRTGCTAGGGCCCTGCTTGTTTCCTTGTGTTTATTTACACCAGGACCTGAGCCGTTGGAGTGGCACACATGTAGGAAGGAGGGTCTTCCCGTTTTAGTCAACATCATCCAGAAAGTTCTTTACAGACCTGTCTAGGGGCTAGTCTTTTTGATAATTCTAGATCAAAATTGATCATCACAGCGATGTACCATCTGAAAGAATTCCCAGGACTTTTCATGATAGTCTGGTTTGAGATGTAGATGTGAGATTCACTGGCCTGAGCTCTCAGGTCAAACAGCCTGCATGTTGCCCTAGCCTACGGCCCTGAGTTTGCAAATCTGAGGCAGATGTTTACTTCAAACTCACTTGTCAGATACACCTAAGGCCTGAATAATAGGGCTACTGATGAATCGCTAACCTACTACAAACATTTCTTTCAAACTTACCTCTCAGAATCTAGGCTTTAGGGATACAGGTGAGGCTGACACCTCACGGTAAAAAGACATTATTTCAGAGCCAACTTAGCATGGGGATAAGCAAAAGCATGCAAGTTGATCTCTGTGGTAAGAGGTCAGACGTTGGACTTGGGGACTCTCTTGTTCTGATGCTTGGTCCCGTCATTTGCCTGCTTTTCTGCCTTTACCTGCTGCCCCAATGGGGCTCATTTGTCATTATAGGGATGATGTTGTCTCTCTGGCATGACTTGGCAGTGTGATTAAGAGGTTATAATGACTGCATAGATTTTGGACAGAATCTCAACTAGTGACATTCATCCAATCATTCTTACTCAGTGACTATACTGGCCTGAAGGATTCTTAATATCCTAAGGCTGGGAGGTATCCTGCATATTTCAGAATGCTGAACCTGTGATTGATTACTTAAGCAACATTGGCTAAGTGTAGCCTTCCTAAGACCATCTCAGAGTAGAAATTGCTTGAAGATAAACTAAGTCAACCCATGAGGTGTTTATAACCTTCTTTGTTGGATTTTGTCTTTTGGCATTGAGTCTGTCTCTTTTGGCTTTCTACACTGCAGTTTCCCTGAATACTCACTGTGATCCTTCCCTCCCAACCCTCCATTTAATCCACTTCTGGCTTATTTGCTTACTGCACTTTCTGTGCATTTCCCCAACCCTCTCCTGCTTGCACCCATGTCTCTGTGTCAYTGAACTTGTTTGCACTGCTCCTAATGGCCACCAAATGGCCAAACCTGAATAAGGATTTCCTATCCTCCCTTGCATTATGTGGTCTGCACAAATTTGCAATAGATCACAAACTCCATGAGGGGAACAACTTGTCTTACTGTTAAATTCCTGGGGCTCGGACAGTCTCATAATGTACTCAATAGGCATGTGTTAAAGGACTAAATTTGTGTCACCTACCTGATTGACATCTCATTTTACAAAAATACATTCCAGCTATATCCACTAAAACACTATTGTGCTGGATGGTTTTAAATGTTGACTGATCCCAAACTAGAGTGGGGGGTGRTCTTGGTTGTTCATTGACCCAGCCAATGGTGGCAGCACCACTCCTTAGGCAGGCAGGCACTCCTAAACAGTGTAAGAACAAAGCGAGCTAAATGAGCAGCAGCAGGCTTCACGGGTGTCTTTTTTCTTCACTCTTGGATGAGATGTGACCAGCTGAATACCTGCCTTGACTTTCCACCAAGGATGAACTTTCTGCCTGAAATTGTAAGCTGAATAAATCCTTTCTTCCTTAGGCTGCTCTTGGTCAAGTTACTTTATTGCAGGAATAGAAGTAAGATTTAAACACCTACATTGTTTTTTCTTCTAGAAATTATTACTTTTTTTTTTACTTTTCTCATCTTTTTGCTACATGTTGGTATTGTAGAATTGAAGTCTCAGTCTTTTCTCTTGCAAGTTGTCAGGGGTATGCTTTACAAAGTAGAAGTCATCTTACTTCATCCATATCTATGCTGACTACTTCCTATCTTCATTCTACTCAAGTTCGTTCTCACGCCTTTGGACAATTTAGTCAATTACTCACTGAGTGCCATGGCATTTCCTTGGCATTTAAGAAAATATCAAAAATGAAACTATATTATTGTGAGACCTTTGCATCGAGAATGTGAAATAAAAGTGTAAGTAATTAGTTGGATGTCCAAATATTGTTATCATAAATGTTAATTTTGAGGGCACTTCGTGTGTGTATATATGCTGATGATAAATGAGCTTCRGAATGATATAGAAAGACTTAGTTCAGAAATGAGCAAGTTGAGCATGTGATATGTTTAGTTACAAAAGAGCCACATTCTCTAAATAACTGGTATGATGTCATCTGATGGTAATGAAACCAGAGTTAGTCAAAGCTCAGAAATGGTCTTTATTGTCCTCAAATCACAAACCAACATGAAATTGTTTGGTGATGATTTATTCTTGAGTTTCAGAGTAAAAGTGCTAAAACTAAGACTAGCCACTCTATTATTTTCAAGGGTATGGCTGATATCCTATTGTTAGCTTGAAATCTATCATTTAATCTCAGAGTCTCCTTGGTTCTCTGGGGTACAGTAGAACCCAACACTTTTGAAGTTGCAAATGGCAACTCTTGTACACTCATTCAGCCTGAAGCAGGACCCAAAGAAGAAGTCTCTTCTGATGTTGTATCCCACAAGGTTGTTCTGGTCTTTGTGTTCCAGAGGAGTCACAAACAATGAAGTCCTACCCATTGTTCCTGTGTGAATCTCTCTTCTCTGYCTACTTTGCTTCCTCTTTAGACTTTCCTTCAGCCTGGGTCACTGTGAGTGGTTACTGAATAGTATCACTGAGGGCACTGTCATGATCTGTCCCCAACCCTTCCTCATGTCACTCAGAGAGTGTCCCATAGAAAGACAGCTCTAGGTTCATCACTCTCCTCTCTGACATCCTACCGCTCTTCATCTCTCCTGGCCAGAC
>BDUI01009771.1:41172-56329 GCA_002335545.1 Apodemus speciosus | reverse complement strand
ATACTTAAGAAAATATTAATACAAAAAGAGTTGTTATAACTTTCTAGTTAAAACTTATAGTATCTTCTAATTATGTGAGTTTGTTCCATTGGTAGTCTATGATTTCAATATTTATATATTTCATTATTCATATATATTGGCCTCTCACAGTCTTTGAGTACATTAATTTACTGTCAGTTCCCTACATTGCTCTTTCTAGTGACTCCTCTAATATGCCCATATTGGTTATTACTAATAATATTCATGAAAACATAGTAGGCATGTATTCACAGAATTTGTAGTCATTTCACTGTGTTCTTTAAGGCACAGATTAATTGTATACCATATATGGAAGAGGAATTTATTCATATTATTATAATTTGTAGTTCTAAACCTAACAAGTAAAAGATTAATACATTTTTCTCAGGATTTTTATACAGGAAAATATCACATAGATCATAAGTCTAAATTAGGTATACATGGATCAAATGAACCATTAAAACCATCAAGAATAAGCACTTTTATTAATAGATGGCATGTCTGAATCATTTTTCTCATGGAACTCTCTCCACTGTGGTTTCTTTTTCAGTTATTGATGTTACTGTGGAGCTCAGTTGATATTTAGAGGTTATAAATGAGAGTGTTATGTGTCAATGAGCACCTTTTTGTCAATGTGTTGATCAAAACACAGAAATGAAAATAACAGGATTATAATCTATCTATCCTGTTCTCTATTTTGTTTCTTACCTTGTTTCAGGACAGAACCAATGGGTAAGACAAGTGAACAGAGAAAAGTCCATGGGACCTCTACCTACATAGAAAACTATAAGCAACAGAGGAAAGTTAGGAGCTGTAAGATGTAGTCATCTCCATGGAAGAACCAATAAGCTATCCAGTAACAGATATTCAGCCCTGACAATGTATGTACAAGTAACATGGATAGATCAGATATATTTAGGCGTACATACATATACACATAAATATATACAAATGCAATAACAATGAATAAAGAGAACATGAATTTGAAGGAAAGAAGGTAAATATGTATCAAATGTTTGGAAGGAGGAAAGGGAAGAAGGGTATGTTGTAATTGCATTTATTATAATCTCAAAAATGAAAAAATATTTTAAGATAAGTACAATGGGTTGATGAATGAGAGATAAATCATTCAATTTCATTTTCAATGAAATCTACCTCTAGATACTTAAGGAACTAAAATGTAAAATTACTGTCAGTTAAATATTTGGATATCATAGACTAATAAATACTCAACTATGAAGTCGATGAAGTGGATCCGATCTAGTCTTCATTCACTGTTTTATTATAAGTGACACACATATCTACTGGTAGCATTTCTAGCTCATTGTTTCTAAATGATTCTATTCATATATTTAACATATGGATTCTATGTGCAAGGCATTGCAATAGATGCAGAAAAGATGCAAATATGAATAATGTACAATTTTTATATTTAATGCAAGTGGTTACATTGATTTGTCTCTCTCATGAAATACCTCTCCTAGTTTTTTCTTCTACATCACATCTATATCAAAGTATATCACTTTGATATACTCAGACTTTCCAAATATTCAGTTAGAGATGTTAACCACATCCTCAACTGTATTCATTTTGTTGAGTTGCTACATTATTTAAATAATATTTTAATTAACAAAAGAATATTTTGTATGTGCATATTACATCAAATATTTTGTCATTTTCCAATTTTTAATTCTTAATCAGGAGGTTGTTAACTTGTTTCCAAACTACAAGCTGTTAAGAAATGTAAGTACTTAGAGGATAAAAGGACAGATTAACTATTAATGTAATGTTCCCACAGTAGTTGACACCCTACTTAGCATGACCATTATATACTACAGCCTACAAAATTATTCTTCATGCACCCACAGCAGAGCTAGAGCGCCATATGGCCATGCTTGTTTTTCATCAAATAATTTTTACATAAACAGCTGGTGAACTGTTTTTATTGTAACAGTGCACATATTTTTTGAGACATTTGGTAAGGATTGATGTAACTCTAGTCAGTGCCTGTTTTTATGTCAATGTTGAGAAGAAATTTGAATTCACATTTTAAAATAAAAAAGCTTACATTCATGGTAAGTTTATAAGATTTTATTATATAGTGAAATACTTAATGTCATATTCAGAAATTGTTAAAAAGATATAAAATTAATCATAAGGAATCTTCATGTTACCATAGCACATTCAGTGGTTTTATATTTATATTCTCATGAATTTTAAGAGGCAGATCTGATATGTTTGGGACGAACTTGCAGGCAGTTTTAACATTACTATATTTGGTTTTGAAACATAGCTTCAACACATTATGATAAGTGATATCATAACCAGAAGATTTTTAGCAGTTTGGTATGAATCTGTGCTTTGAATTGATTTGAAAATTATTTGCTCCAAAAGCACACTCATATCTTCCTTAACAAGAAATTTCATCTGTTAAAGTCATTATTGGGTTCAAAAGTACAAGTAAAGGCATGCACTTTTGAAATCTAAAGTAATCATGAGCACCACTTAGGTCTTTAGTTAAGAGAATATTAGTGTTTAGAATGCTGAAATGTAAACTTTTAAACCTTTAAATCCAATTTTATGTTAAATGATTCAACCATCGTCTTTTAACTCGAAGACTGTAGTACTAGAACACTGATAAAGATTTTTGCTTTATTATATTTAATTGATTCATTTTCTATATATTATTTGAAACTGAAATGTCTCATTACAGAAGAGTATAAATGATTATATAAGAAGTCTAATACCGAAATGCTTATTACCTTTTATAATACTTATGTGATTCAAACTTGTAAAAATCAAGAATGTTTATGTACTATATGTTATAGTGGGAAGGAAGGAAGAAGTTCCAAATTTAACAATTTTCATTATACACATCAATCTGTCATTTACATGCTGGATTGAATCCCTTTAGAGAAAATCAAATATATTTTTAAAACTCTAATTTTTTTATGTACAAATGACAAAAGATGGAATTTTATTCATCCTATTTAGATTTCTATCGATGTAATAGAGCATCATGACAAAAAGCAACTTGAAAATATTTTAATTTATTTCTTCTTATACTTCATTGACCATTTTAAAGGGAATTTAGGGGAAGAATTAAGACAGGATCCTGGAGGCAAGAACAAAAGCAGACACCATGGATGTGTGCTGATTACTGGCTAGCTTCCTATGGTCCGTTCAGCCTGCTTTCTTATAGAACCCAGCACCATCTTCCTAGCAGTGGTACCATACAATGTGAGACAGGCTCTCTCTCATATCAATCATAAATTAAGAAACATACTACTTCAGACTTACCTTTGGCTCGTCCATTGTTTCTGTGTCCTGTTCCACAATGATCTGTGAACCGTGGGATAGGATGGATAATGCTAATATGTGATTGCCAATGATGTCGATATTACACCAGTGGGCTTGTCTTGTCAGGCTAGTTATTATTGTAGCCTTCAAGATTCACAGCTGGATAAAAACTGATGATAAAGAAACTCGTTTGAGATAGGCTTTACAATTAGTGAATGCATTTTTACCAGCAACATATCACCTGAACATGCAACACGTAAAACCAATTTGAACTTGTAGATGTGAATTGATTGCTTATTATTTATTTTAATCTGCATAAGTTGATCTTGCTTGCTTATTAAGAGTGTGACAGCTAAGACTTTAGTCTATAAATGTGTTTTTCCAAATAAATCATTACCAAAAATTTAAATTTAAGTAGCGTAAAATCAACCAAATAAATAAATTCAAGTAAAATATTCCATATACCTAGAATTAGACAATACTACATGAGCCACTTGCATTTCTTTGTATATTGCAAGTAAGATATTTTCTTTTGTTCAGAAAATCTTATTAAGAAACTTTGTTTGAAAAACTGGGATAGAGATAGGACATCTCTAAATTATCATGCAGACTTTCTAAGTTTCTAAGCTTTAGGTTGTTATACTGTAAGGTAACTCACCACTTGTTCTAGCATCATTTAGAAATCATCATTTCACCATTTAGGAGCAGAGGTATGGCAAACAGTGAAAGAAAATACTAGCACATTGGTTATTACTATTATTCTGAATAACAAACTTATTTGTATCTTATCCAAGAGTATCATGTGTTTTCTAAAACTCATTCAATTAAGACAGGATATCCTGCAAGCTTTCTAGATGGATAAAGTGAAATACTTCATGTGGTTCATGATAACAACTTTATATATGTTTTCCCTATTCACAAACAAAAATTAATAATCTTTAAAATGTATACAAGAAGACATTTTTTTTTCATTTTTCTGTTTCATGACATAGTTTGATATTAGGTTAAAATTCTTCAAGTTAAATGGCTAATTTGAAACATACTTTTAAAATGTGTGAGCTTTAATATGGTGAGGAATGAAAGCAAATATATCTTTCATAAACTTGCTTACTAAAATTTCATTATAACTATTTGCATTTTTGTAATATTGTATTTTAACAAATATCAATCTTGAGGTAAATAGTGATGATACAAACAAAATCTATATTCTTAAATGTTATATTTGATTGCATTTGCTCATTTTTACTTTCCATAAATGTCATGTGAAAGATTAACTATGATACGTAAACATAATATGTATTATATATTTGTATTAGTTTTAAATTGAAAATATACTCTTTTCTCATACAATAATATTACACATCCTGACCACAGTTTCCTCTCCCTCCACTTCCCTTAGTTTCCCTACCACCTATCTCTTCCCCCAGATCTACTCTTCTTCTGTTTCCCTTTAGAAAAGAGCCAACCTCCCAGGGATATTAACAAAACATGGCATAAAATTGCACAATAAGCCAAGGTATTGATCCTCTTATTAAGGACAGACAAAAGCCTGGAAGAGGAAAAGGATCAGAATAGCAGGTGAAAGATTCAAAGATACACTCTCTCACTGATAGAAGTCCCCCTCCCACACAAATCCTAAGCTACATAGCCATAAAATATAGGTAGAGGACCCGGTGCAGGCTCTCACAGGTCCCTCTGCCTGCCCCTTTAGTTGCTGTGAACTCATATGAGCTCTGCTTAGTTTATTCAGTGGGCTGTGTTCTTCTGATGCCCTCTGACTCCCTTATTAACTTTTCTAAGGGAGTTTGCTGGGCTCTGATTGGTGATACCTGATGGAGTCCTCCAATTTAGACTCTCTACTCATAATATCTAGTCTTTTTACCTGCTCACATCTGCTTCCAGAGGAAGCCTTTCTGATGGCAACTACATAAGACACAAAATGATGAGCATATCAGATTATCATTATGTGTCATTTCATTGATTTTTTGGCAATCTTTGTTTGGCTCTACCCTAGGTCTCTAGGCTATCCAGGCTCTGGTTCTTAGCCATCTAGGTAGTGTAGGACATGGTCACCTTCTCAGTGGCATGGTCTTCAAATTAAACCAGACATAGGTATTATTTTCATAAAGATAAATTTTGAATGATATATGTGAATATTTAACCAATATCATTTAAATACTTCTATTAATTACATATGTCTAAATAACACAATTAAGAAAATAAGGGAACAAAGATACTCACAATTTGCATTAGTTATCTTATATAATACTGAGAAGTAATTATATACAACTGTTTTCACAGTATTATATTCAAGAGCCTACAGAGAGGAACAAAGCTATTTAGATTATGGAGATTTATACATTTTGTCTTGTGCTCATTTCCTTCTGTTTTCACCATGTATTTTTAATTTTAAATAATATGTAATCTCAAACAAGTAACCCTACAAGGAATAAATGGAAATACAGTTTTACTTCAAGAGTAATCTTATAAATGTTGTCATTGCTTTCTATATAGGTAGTCCACATCATGACTATCTATACCTGTATCATGCTTGCTAACATGGAGGGTATCTTTTCTCTTTGTTTCAAAAGTATCATGAATTGTCTGCTCTACGTTGTTAGCCACAATGAGTTAGTATTCTACTAGAATTGAGTAGAGATATATTTCTGGACAGTGTAATAAAGATGTGACTAGCAAACACAAGGTAGCTGTTTCTAGAATTTCAAAGATAAGAGTTGGCTTAAATAAAAATAAATTCTACTTAAATATCTTTATTCAGTTACATGTGATGTTTTTATTTGGATTTTAGAAGTTTAGAATTGCTTAGAATATATCTATTAGCAGGTTTTTCAAGCTAAGAGAAATGAGAGTGTCACACATTTGTAATCCTACCACTTTAGATATGGAAGCAGCAGGATCATAAATTCAAGGCCAACTTGCTCTACACAGCCAGAGTGTTGAACAACAAGATAGAGCAGGGCAAGGAAGAGGAGAACTGAGAGGAGGAAAAAGTTAGAAACTTTCTAGTTCAGCATTTTATTAGTAACCCTGTTTTTTAAAGTATAGTCATTCGTGGAAAAGAGAATGGTAGCATTTCTTTCTCATTACTAGAAAGTATGGTAAAAATAGATAAATGTTAAAAAAAACAGAAACATTGGTAGTTACTTTATATTTTGTAAGAGAAATAATTTTCCTTAAAAGTGATTTTATACTGTTCAAACATATCCTCATTTAAAGTGTGTAGGAAAAACATATTGATAAAGTACTACCACTTAAAGAATGGGGCAAGGAGTATAATGTGGTAAATAATAAGGATTAGATCTTTTCAGTCAAGTAGGTGACATAGGATTATTGAAGATATAGAGAATTTTATAAGTGGCAGATATATCAAAAGGGCAGTGTGATATTTGTTTGATACATTATTTAGTAAGTTTTCTCATGGATTTTGACAGCAGATATCTAATTACAAAATAATGTGTATATCAAAATACTATCTACAATGTAACTTTTCACCCTGGTCAGAGAAATTATATTTACAATTATTGCAGAATCACAAGTGGAAAAAGTATAGAGCTAAGTAATGGAGTGACCAGGCCTAAATATAATGTTTATATTACACACTCCCACCCAAGACAAGTCTTGGGATGTATTGTGAGAAAAGTGTTGAAAGATTGAAATTGTTACTTAGTGGGGAAGACTGCTCCCAAAAGTATCTTCTGGAAACAATAGGGCTCTTGCACTTAAGAAACTCACAGCAGCTATGGTTGTCTGAACCACATCTGCAAAAGGTGAAGCCAATCAACATTTCAGCATGGATAATGGAGAGCTCAAGGACCCCCTAACCTTAATTGAGAAGCAATTAGCATTTGATAGTTGCCTGGAGAGGAAGAAACATTTCTTTATGGATGCATTTATCCTGTTTGGCCACCCATGCTCCAGTGAATGGCTGTACATATACACACATACACACACACACACACACACACACACACTCACACACACACACAAACACACACACAAGAAGCATTAATTGAACTCAGTGGATTATACATAAAGCAAGGCATAAAGTTGCAAAGGGGGCTTGGTGTGGATCTCTAGGAAGACTTGGAGAGGATGAATAGTAAGTATATATGATCAAAATACATTGTACATATTATAAAATAGTTAATAGACACCTATTAAAATACAATCTACATGAGATTAAACATGTTAATGTACGTTCAAAGCAGTTTCTTTTGTTTTGTTTTTGTTTATTGAGACAAGGTTTCTCTGTATAACCCTGGCTGTCCTGGAACTCAGTCTGTAGACCAGGCTGGCCTCGAACTCAGAAATCTGCCTGCCTCTGCCTCCCAAAGTGCTGGGATTAAAGGCCTGTGCCACCATTGCCCAGCTCAAAGCACAATTTTGATCTTATTGAATAGTCCTTATGACTTACTTTTGCACTGAGTAATAACAAAACAAATCTCTTTACAAAAATCTATTATTTTACTATGTACTATTATCTTACATACTATATCTTCCACTTTTCTCTAAGACTTATGTCTTGTAACTGCTGTGTATAATTATTTTAGCTCACATAACATGCATATTTGCCATGAATTTGTTTATTATTCCCTTTTATTTGAAATTATTTACTGAGTATTTCTTATTCTTTTGTGGTAATTATGTATTAATGAATATTTATTATGGTGTTTCTGTTTATTACCAATATTTACACAGTGAAACTACCAGAATGATGATGATCATGGTGATGATGATGATGGTGATGATGATGATGATGATGATGATGATGATGATGATGATGGTCATGGTGATGGTAATGATGATGGTGATGATGATTATGATTTGGTTTGTCAAGACAGAGTTTCGCTGTGCAGCCCTGGCCATCCTGGAACTCAATCTTTGGACCAAGCTGGCACTGAATTTGGAGATTCTCCTGCCTCTGTCTCCTAAGTGCTGAGATTAAAGGCATGCACAACCACCATTTGGAAGCATGTTTATTTATACCAAATGTTGATTTAAAATGTACTCTGGGCACGGCGGTGCTGGCACATGCCTTTAATCCCAGCACTTGGGAGGCAGAGGCAGGCAGATTTCTGAGTTTGAGGCCAGCCTGGTTCCAGGGCTGCCAGGGCTACACAGAGAAACCCTGTCTCGAAAAAAAAATGTACTCTGGGATAAAATCTTTGAGATGGATGGGGGCTGTGCCTATCTAATGGAGGAGGTGTCTGCAGGTTTTATCCCCCCCCCCCCCCGTGCATTTAGGCTACAGTCATTCCCAGTGGGTCCTGGGATCTTCTTGCTTCACTGGCATCTGGGTGTTTCTGTCCAAAGGAAAGACAGGGATAAAAAATGGAGCAGAGAATGAAGGAAGGATCATTTGGGGACTGCCCCACATGTGGATCCATCCTGTCTACAGAAACCAAACCCCAATACTGTTGCCATTGCCAAGAGAGCTTGCTGACAGGAAACTGGTGTGGCTGCTCCTTGGGAGTTTCTGCCAGCACCTGACAAATACAGACATGTATGCTCACATACAAACATCAGACAGTTCAGGGAACCCAGTTGGGGAGCTAGCAGAAACACTGGAGGAGTAGAGGGGGTTGCAACCCCATAGAAAAAATGATGACTGCTGGCTAGGACCACTTAGTGCTCCTGGGACTAGAACACCAACCAAGAAGTGTGTAGGAAGAGATCCATGGCTCCAGATACACACGTAGAGAGAATGGTTTGATGTGAGATCAATTGAAGGGGAGACCCTTGGCCATATGGACATTTGATGCCTCAGCAGAGGGGGATGGTGGAGCAGTGGGGTGGGAGAAGGTGGATGGGTGAGGAAGCACCCTCATAGAGGTAAATGGGAGAGGGTGATTGGGAAGATGAGATGGGGGGTTGTGGAGAGGTAACAGGGAAGTGAGATATCATTTGAGATATAAACAAATGGAATAAATAAGATAAAAAAAGGAAATAAGTATAGCTGAAATTAAAAAAGAAATTAGTTATCTAGAATAATTTTTATTTGATACATTCTTTGTTTACATTTCAAATGATTTCCCCTTTCCTGGCTTCCCACCCCCAAAGGTCCCATATGCCCTTTTCCCTCCCTCTGTTCCCCCATCCACCTCTTCCCACTTCCCTGTTCTGGTATTCCCCTACACTGATGCACTGAGCCTTTCCAGAACCAGGGGCCACTCCTTCATTCTTCTTGGACATCATTTGATATGTGGATTGTGTCTTGGGTATTTCAAGATTCTAGACTAATATCCACTTATCAGTGAGTACATACCATGAGTGTTCTTCTGAGACTGGGTTACCTCACTTAGTATGATGTTCTCTAGCTCCATCCATTTGCCTAAGAATTTTATGAATTCATTGTTTCTAAGGGATGAATAGTACTCCATTGTGTATATATATACCACATTTTTTGTATCCATTCTTATGTTGAGGGACATCTGGAATCTTTCCAGCTTCTGGCTATTATAAATAGGGCTACTATGAACATAGTGGAGCATGTATCCTTATTGCATGCTGGGGAATGCCCAGGAGTGGTATGACAGGGTCTTCTGGAAGCATCATGTCCAGTTTTCTGAGGAACCACCAGACTGATTTCCAGAGTGGTTGTACAAGCTTGCAATTCCACCAGCAGTGGAGGAGTGTTCCTCTTTCTCCACATTCTCTCTAACACCTGCTGTTTCCTGCCTTTTTAATCTTAGTCATTCTGACTGGTGTGAGGTGAAATCTCAGGGTTGTTTTGATTTACATTTCCCTAATGACTAAGGATGTTGAACATTTCTTAAGATGCTTCTCAGCCATCCGAAGTTCTTCAGGTAAAAATTCTTTGTTTAGCTCTGTACCCCATCTAGAATAAATTTAGCCTTAATTTAAAAGCACTAAGTCTTTTAAAAAATTATTTTTTACAATGCAAAAAGATAATATAGTGAGTTTTGAATTTGGCTTATGGTGACAAAATTGGAGTCAGTTAGAGATAAATAAATAAGGCAGGACATAAATATCTAAGTGATAGATAAAATTCCAACTTAATTCTTCATAGACATAGAAAGAGCAATTTGCATATCATTTGGAATAACAAAAAAAAAAAAACAGGATAGCAGAAAACTATTCCCAACAATAAAAGAATTTCTGGGTGCATTATCATCTCTGACCTTAACCTGTATTACAGAGCAATAGTGATAAAAACTGTATGGTATTGGTACAGAGACAGGCAGGAAGATCAATGGAATATAGTTGAAGGCCCAGAAATGAACCCACATCCCTATGGTCACTTGATCTTTGACAAAGGAACTAAAACCATCCAGTAGAAAACATATAGCCTTTTCAACAATTGGTGCTGGTTCAACTGGAAGTCAGCATGTAGAAGAATGCAAATTGATCCATTCTTATGTCCTTTTACTAAGCTCAAGTCCAAGTAGATCAATGACCTCCACATAAAACCAGACACACTGAAACTAATATAAGAGAAATTGGAGAAGAGCCTTGAACACGTGAGCATAGGAACTAAACCACCCACCAAAGACACAGCCACACATGTAGCAGAGGATGACCCTGTTGGGTATCAATGGGAGGAGAGGTCCTTTATCCTGGGAATGCCTGATGCATGCCCTTGTGTAGGAGAATTTGAGGGTGGGAGGAAAGACCCTCATAGAAGCAGGAGAAGGGGGATTGGGATAGGGAGTTTCCAGGGGCAACTAGAGTAGGGGATAGCATTTGAAATTTAAATAAAGAAAATATCCAATTAGATAAAATAATACATATACAGTGTATGTCAAATGCAGAACACTCCTTAAATATGTCTGTCATATCTACTAAACAAATGATTTGGCAATGATGTAACGAATTAAAAACAACCAATGTAAAGTTTGGTGCATATTAACTCTTCTTAAAGTATCATTTTGACTAGTCTAATTCAATCTACCTGCCATTATTACTAATAATTATTCATAGAGAACACATATAAAACCTAAATGTGCAACTGCATAAAAATCACACCCATTACGTTTTTTAGTACTTCTAAAATGACACATTCTCTTCTACCTAATTTTACATTCTTCTGCTCTCTGCTACATCCTTCTCAAAATGAATTTTTACTCACTGGTATTTTCACACACATTTAAAAATATGAAAGCATAATATATATTTGACTTGCAAAATTTTCAAATGCTACACATGAAGTCCTACAATGTCACTTGGATGTCTTAGTCAGTGTTCTATTGCTATGGAGAGACAAGACCATGACACCTCTTATAAAAGAAAGTAGTGAAGTGGGGGCTTGCTTACAATTTCAGAGGTTTAGTTCTTTATTCTCATGGCAGGGAGCACGGCAACATATAAGTTAATATTGTAGCTGAGAGTCCTACAGAGAGATCCAAAAGCAGCAGGAAGACAAAGACACTGGGCTTGGATTTTCCAACAACAAAACCCATGCTTAGTGACACACTATCTCTAATATAACAGCACATCATAATACCTTTCAAGTAGTACCACTCAGTAATGACAAGTATTTGAATACATGAGCATATAGGGGAATTCTTATTCAAACCATCACACTGGGAAAACAGCTCAAGTAGTACTCAGAAGTAAATTAGACATAGTCAATAGAAAAAAATAGGCACACTAAATGCATATTAGACCTACATAAATAATACCTGGACCTGGATGCCATCTCTGGATAAAATACTGGAAGTCAGGCCAGCAGGAAAAAAAAATATCTGTTAGGGCTGAAGAGATGTATTAGTACTTAAGATCATTTTCTTTATGTGCTGGGATTCAATTCCCAGCAGACACCCAGTATTTAATAACTGATTGCCACTGTAGATCCGGTGCATTCTACCCTGCTTCTGGCTATCAAAGGCTCCAGGCATCCATGTGGTACATGCATTCATGCAGGCCAAACAGTCATACACAGGATTAATAAGTATTTCTAAAATGAAAAAAATAAAATAAAATAAAGGATTTCCAAGCTGTGATTATGTGTACAATTTAAAGAGACTACTTGAAAAATTTTTCAAGGTAATTAATTGCATATATAGATAATAAAATATGTTTTAAATAGTCTACCTAATGGAAAGAGTGGCACAGAGACAAAATTATGTAAAACACTTGTAATTGCTCAAGGCCTAGATGATGCCAACAGGACAGTAAGATGTTTTGGGGAAAACGTGTTACCTATTTTTCAGGGGGAGGGTTCAAGACAGGGTTTCTCTGCATAGCCCTAGGTGTTCTGGAACTTACTCTGTAGACCAGGCAGGCCGTGAACTCAGAAATCCACCTGCCTCTGCCTCCCAAGTGCTGGAATTAAAGGCATGTACCACCATCACCTAGTTGTTACCTAATTTTTTAATGCCAGAAACTGACCAGGCAGTACTGAATACTAGAGAACTTACAAAGATTATGAAGTAGTTATTTTAAGGAAATTCAGTGAGTTTAACAAAAAGAAATGCTTCAGTATACCAACAGAGAATTGTAACAGGGGTGAGAAGAATGTTTAAAGATTAAATAGAAATTCTTGAGCTGAAAAATATAGTTCATACTATTTAAAAATGCAGGAGAAGGCACCAATAGCAGTAAAGATCAAACAGAAAGAAGAACAAGTGAACTTAAAGAAAAATTCTTTGAAAACCTTAGGTTAGGGAGAAAAAAAATGAAGCGGAATGGAGGAAACACATGGCGAAATTGGGAACTTACTTAATACAGCAAATGTACAGATTATTGAACTTTTTGAAGAACATGAGAATACTAAAATAGTAGCAGTCTTTTCAAACTAACTGAGACAAATAGCCAGATACGTGAAAGTCAGTGTTCCCAATTAAATTAAGCTCAATAAAATGTACTACAAACTCTAATAATAAAGCTCACAAGTAAATGCAAAGAGATTTTCAGAGTAGGAGAAGAAAAGAAACATAGCTAAAGCAATTTTAGCTTAAAAGAATGAAGAAGAAGTTAATTAAGTTTCATGATTCCAAAAACTACAAAGCTCTAACAATGAAAACACTATCATATCAGTCAAGAATAGATTCATAGACCCACGTAACCAATAGAGAGCCTTTATCTAACTGAATTTTAGTGAAGTAGTAAGAATATGCATTGGAGAAAGGATAATAATTACAATAAATGTTACTGGGAAAATTGGACATCAATGCACATGAACATGAACAAATCTTAGACCACTTCTCAACAGTCTAAACCATAACAGCAACAACAACTAAAAAATGCATCAAAAACTTAAATATGAGATTATCATCTCTGAAACTACTAGAAAAGTAATCTTAGAGAAAGGAAATACTTAAGGACTTTAGAGAGGATAGTAGTTTTGGAAAGGGTCTCCAAATCACAAGGAATGTTACAAAAACAGACAAATTATGAAAGGGTAATTGGTTTCTTTGTACTAGAGATATTTAAAAGACTGCAAACACAACCTAAAGTATAGCAAATATAGGCAATGTACACATTGGATATGGTGAGGATTTTTCAACAAATGAAAGGAACTTCAAAGGTCAATAATAAAAATGAAAATATTGGAATAGTTGTAAACACACATCTCTCCATAAAAAAATACAATGATGAAAAGATATACCATAACAAGTGAAAATATAGGTTTGGGGCTGGTGATACGGCTGAGAGAGTAAGTAAGGATGTTTGCTGCTAATAACCTGAGTTAAAGTTTTCAAACCCATATGGTGCACTCAACTTTCAAAAAATGGTTTATAGTTTTCTGGATTAAAATCAAGAGCCTTCAAAGATCTATACTGAAGAGACAGCAGAAGGAATGTAAGAGTCAGAGGTGGTAAGTTAATTCAAGTAAGCAGTTTTTATTAACAAAACAAAAAAGAAGCATATAGAAATTCAGAGCAATTCGGACACCATATACAAAACCTATACAACCACAAGCCAGAAAAATTCCGGCATGGAAGAGAGGTAGCTGCTAGCTACAGATATACTGATATTTGATTACTGCTGGCAGAAGGAACATCAGTTTATTGCAATGCATTGACACCTGGCATATCAACCATATTCCAGGCAGGTCTAATGCCTAAGTATAGTTGGCCAACACAAACTGAACTCCATCAGACGGGCACAGAGGGAAAAATATGATTAAAAATATGAACCTGGGTGGGTAGGGAGGTGGAGGAGGATGTGCTAGGAATTTTGAGAGGGGGTTGCAAAGATCAAATTATATTGTATGGAAGTCTCAGAGAATTGATACAAATATTACTAAAATTAAGTAAATAAATCAAACCAAGAACCTAAATGTCAATTTTGTAATATCAGAATGAGTGCATCTTTGTTATAAGTTATATTTAAAAAGAGGACAAGCAGAGAGGCTCCTGGAAGACTCCAAGCACAGGATTCAGGGCAGGCTTCTGGGATAATGGGATGTATGACCTTAAGAGACTATCCGGAGTCCCTAATTTGAAGTGGGGAAACAATCTAGAAGGTTCCATTTGAGAAGGAGTATATACTAGGAGTGTATGTTGTGGAAGAGGGTGACTCCTGGATATGCCATCAGGTGAGATAAAATTGAACTAGAAGACTTCAAGGAAAGGGGACTTTAAAATGATAAGCTGGACTTCTACCCCTAGCTGTTCTAGGAGATTTGGGCATTAATGTGAGTATATAAGAGAAGTCCCATAAATCTATGAAACAACTCTCTCTCTCTCCCTCTTTCTCTCTCTCTTTCTCTTTTTTTCTGTGTGTGTATTTGTGTTTTTGTGTCTGTATGTGCATGCATATATTCAGAGAATATCTCCCAGACTAGAAATATGGTGAAATATCAATATAAACTGAAGATAAACAAGAGTATCGGTAATTGGCCAGTAATTTT
>BDUI01009771.1:8607-31181 GCA_002335545.1 Apodemus speciosus | reverse complement strand
AGTGAAGTAACCCAGTCTCAAAAGAACACCCAAGGCATGCACTCACTAATAAGTGGATATTAGCCTAGAATCTTGGAACACCAAAGACACAATCCACCTACCAAATGCTGTCCGACAAGAAAGATAGAGTAGACCCAGGTTCTGGAACAGCCCAATGCATCAGCGTAGGGGAATATCAGAACAGGGAAGTGGGAAGGGGTGAATAGGGGAACAGGGGGAGGGAAAAAGACATATGGGACATTTGCGGGTGGGGAAACCAGGAAAAGGGAAATGAAATATAAATAAAGAATATGTAAAATAATAATAATAATAAAGATAACATAAAAAATCTTACAAGATACCAATTAATATGTAGAACTCTAATGTCTCCTCAACTTGTGTCTTCTTTCTATCTTAGCTTTATTTGGAGATTATATTGCCCATTACAGTTATACTTAGAAAAGGACATAGTAGAACCGTTCACACTGAAAATGATCCTGCCTTCAGGACTAGAGGCATCAGAACATCATGATATTTGTTCCATTCAACGGCCAACATGGAATATGGAGCCATGTGTTTTACATAGCCTTGGGATATGGGTCACCTGAAATAAGACAACCACCACCAAGTTTATTCACATATAATGAACGTTGGATATATAATTTTTCAGATTTCATAGTCTTCACATATCTTATTTCATATGATATATAATACTCAGTTATTCTTAATTATATTAGTTGTATTTAAGTTCATGAGTTGAAAAAAAGGTATGAGTAAAGAGATGGCTCATTCAATAAATGTGCATAAGAACCTGAATTTGATCTACAGAACTCATATAAAAAAGCCATGTATGTTCATCTTTCACTTTTTTAATTATTTATTTATTTATGTTTTACACTCCATATTTTATTCCCCCCACCTCCTGTCCACCCTCTGACTGTTCCACATCCTGTACCTCCTCCCCACTTCCCTGTCTCCCCATGGATGTACCCACACCCCACCTCACCTGACCTCTAAACTCTTTTCTTCCTCTAAAACTCAGTCATTCAAAACTAAAATATCTTGTAGATATTGTTTTTTATTTTGGGCCTTTTTCTTTATGATAGGCAGAGAAATGCATTAAATTATTAACATATCTTCCATGTTACTGTACATATTATACTGCCATTGGCTAAAACAAATTCAGTCCCATTTTGTGAAATATATAGAGACCTACCTCTTCATTTTAACTTTTTGGGTTTACTTATAGAAGGATCTCTGATCACCTGATCAACTAATTGGAAGCTATACTACAGAGGAATCCCCAACATTATGGTGAATTGTTTACCTCAGGTGTAACAGGGAAAGAAGAGTAGTCCTCTGAGGATTTTGTGAAGCCTTTGCGCTTCATGGACTTCATAACCCTCTTTTCCCTCTCCACAAGAGAATATTATTAGGTTCAAACTGATCAGCCATTCTTATGTAAGACGGCAATAGTCATATCCAATCCAAAGGAAACAGCTATATAATTACCTTCGCACACATAAAACAGAGGCTATCCCATATCTTTAAAATCATACCCCTGAGCTCAGCTCAGAGAGGCTCCATATGAGGGTGAGATTTAGCCTTCTAAATCTCTGGCACTCAATTTGCAGAGAAGTGAAGTTATTGGTCTGAACTAGACTACTGTCAGATTAGCACAGAAATAATCTTCCATGGGCAAGTTTCATGCATTCTGTAATATTAAGAAAAAAAAAAACCTTTAAAAGTTTTGAGGACACTAGTAGAGAAGAAGGTAGATTAACCAGAAGAATTTCATTAATAGATATAGACTACCTGAAGTTTCATACTTTTGACATTCTTGGGTTATTTGACAGTACTCAACCAAACATGACATCAAACCAGTAGAAGTCAGAGATCTAGGCCTTCCAGTTATGAAGGTAATGATCTTGCTTGAGATCAATAATTCATACCAGATCAGAGAGGTCTAATAAAAATCCAATGCTCAGTTACTTTTCTATTGCTGTGATGAACTGACATGACCAAAGCAACTTACAGAAAAAAAGATTTTATTAAGACTTTCAGTTTCAGAAGATCAACCTACAGCCATTATAGTATAAAGAATAGTAGCAGGTATGTAGGCATGTGGATATGGCACTGTGGCCATACCTAAGAGGTCACAAATCCAGCAGATTAAACTCTAAATTCTGTAATTAGATGTCTGATGTCCAGTAGCTTAGGTGGTTTTCCCCTTCCAGTTTTTCTGACTGCAACATCTCTCTCTCTCTATTGAGCTTGTTATACGCCCTGCACAGCTCTCCTTGGAAAATATCAATGGCTGTGGCACTTCCAATCTCTTGAGGTCTCCAACACAACTCAAGCTTCTTTTTCACAACTTCACAGTGTCTTTTCTTAGTCTATATGCAGAGACTCCCTGCCACAAGCCTGGGATCATCAACTTTCCTTAACCTGGAGAAAGATTCCACAAACCCTTTTTTCCTATACACACACAGCTCTAAAGCCAGAACCATGGTGGTGATGCTGCCAAGTTAGAATACCTGCTTGGAATGGAATTTACATCCTTTCTTGAATTACTTTAAATAAACTTTGATTTGTGGCTTTCCTTTGATAAATCAACTTTCCTTTGTTTTAATAGTAGAAGATTCCTTAGGCATTTCTTTTATATAGCTTGGAAGCTTGACTTGGTGTAGTCTTGCCCTGAGGGCAGCCTCCCCTGTATTTCCATTTAGCATCAGACTTATTACTAAACTTCTTGTCTCTTCGAGTCTAAGACATGGCTTCACAATTAAATTTTTAAATTTTTAAATAATTAAATTTCCTTCATAATTAAATCTCCTCAAACTTTACATTTTACATTTCATTTTGTCAGGTTATGTTTTCATTTTAGATCTAAGATGGTGATCACTAAATATCCACATGACACAGTCAATACTAGGCTGTCTTGAAACATTCCCTACTGAACAGATTAGTCTAAAAAATTTTTAATTTTGCTTCAGATAGATGCTTAAGACAATGGAAAAATCCATCCACATTCCTTGTTAAAATGCCATAACTGTAGCCTAGTTACTAATATTGTTTCCCTCTGAAATCTCTTGAACTGGGTCTACCTATTTAGATTGCACCTAGTGCTATTGTCTTTCAAGCTCCTGTGAGAACGGCACTTTAAGTCCTCCTTAAAACTTTCAACTGCTTTCCTGGTCCTAACTCCCAATATCTTTCACATTTTACTATAGAGCAATATGATCATACTTGTCCCAGCAATAATTCACTCCTAGTACCAACTTCTGACTTACTTTTCTATTGCTGTTAAGAGACAACATGGCCAAATTACTTTTTAGAAGACAGGGTATATTGGGGGGTTTATGGTTTCACATGGCCATCATGGCAGGCAACATGTCCACAGGAAAGTAGAAAGGTTTCGTGCTTTGGTGCTGGAGCAGTAGCTGAGAGCTTACATATGATGTACAATACACTCTAGAGGCAAGGAGAGAGAAAGAGAAAGAGAGAGAGAGAGNAGAAAGAGAGAGAGAGAGAGAGAGAGAGAGAGAGAGAGAGAGAGAGAGAGAGAGAATTATGTTTCAAAGCCCACCTCTATGGACATTACTCATTAAACAAGGCCACACTTTCTATTCCTTCTAAAACAGTTCTATCCATTTTAGTCCAAGTACCAAATATATGAAACTATGTTGACCATTTTTACTCAAAACACTACATCCCACATTGGCTATCAAGTCTGAAAAGCCCGTAATTTGAGGGCCAGATAAAATACACCCTAGGTTTTCTCTCTGGTTCTTAGGAAACTGAAAGACTGTTTGAAGGGTATATTGTTATGTCAGCATAGTGAAGAGTCATAGATTCTGACAGGTGTTTATTGTGAGGTATAAAGGTTACTACCCTAATGAGAGATAGCCCATAGACTCCTGCCCTACCCTTTAAAGTAGATTGGGAGTACAACATCTCTTCTATCACTGTCTGGTTTCCCTCTTTGAAAATTCAAATAGGAGATGTTATTCAACCAGGTGGAAATCCCCAATCTACAGATGAAAGAATTGCCGGCCCTAATACAAGGTAAGGATGTTGAGACAGATGAGAACCATTAATGTACCCCAATAAAGACAGGCTCATATGGAGTTTGCCCCATGCTGTCAGCCAGAGAGGGCTTAGGGAGGGTGGCAATTAGATGGAATCAAGAATTTTGATAACCAGAATATCTATTTCTAGATTATAACATAAATTACTATAAATATCCCAAAGTGAAAAGGCCCCATATACTGCTGAAAGGATCATGGCAGTCACTACTTGTTTATGTATAAACATATCTCTTCATGAGAACTGAAGAAGATAAGGAATAAAATGCCAAACATAGATAGATAGGTGCCTGAAGGACAAGGTATAGAGTTTAAAAGGAGAAGGCAGTTTCTCTTTTATGGTGTGAACCCCAAAGATTAGTGAGGTAGATTTGTGGAAGTAATAGCCTTACATTACAGTTTAAAGTCTTAGGTCAATTGAAGTTGGAGGCCCTACCAGATGGCAGGTAAGAACCTGAGTGGAGAATGAGAACTTGAATTATCATAAGATATAAAGAGCCTCTGAGACTACTTTCTTTCTTCTCTCCTGGGTATATTAAGGAAGAAAGCATAGTTTCCTTTCAGGTTCTTCTCCAGGTTAGAAGGGAGAAAGGGACATTGAAATGAGGGGTTAACATTAAAGTAATGGGTTATAGGAATTCTAGAACATATTAGAAATTAAGATGATGGCATGACACTGAATGAAAAATGACACATTCTTGAGCAAGATTAAATGGGCTACCACAAAACCTAGACCTTACAGGTCTTGCTTGGCCTGATAAACCTAAAATGGTGTCCCTGATGATTAGCAACGTATTCCACAGGCTATTTATTGTGGACATTGTCTTGGTATTTTTACACTTTTGTCTATATCACTGGAAAACTACTAGGGGAAGGCGGGTCAAAGGTTAAGGGCCTTGTGAACTTTTTGAATAGGAATCACAATTTTGCTTACAGAAGAATCATTCAAAAAACCAGTGGCATATTGTGAGTAAATGGGGAACCATCTACCTATTCCAATAAGGAGTTAATCTTTATAACCTTTTCTCCTCCAGATTGCTGGATCATTTATTTTTTTGACTGTTGCACCTGGACTGAGTTACTATACCTTAAAGTCGAATGAGTAAATGTCATGCTCAGGAAAAATGTTTTCAGAAAGGCAGAGAGCTTGAAGTTCTAGTAAGTGCTTTTAGCACTTGTGTGTTCCTCCTCCTTCTTTTCTGCTTCTTTCATGGGTAGTTGATATAGTTCAATTTCCAAACATACAAGAAGCTCCAACATTCAAGAAGAATTCTATCTACCACTAATAGGCTTACAGTCGTTTTATATGTTATATCTACTGAAGGTTTAGAAAACAAATAGAAGGGAAACACAATATTCACAAAAGACCATTGCCTTGGTAAGGGTTTCTATCCCTGTAAAGAGACACAATGATTGTAGGACCATAGAAGGCAGTCTGTGTTCTGGTTGAGTGAGGCTTAACCTCTGGAGACCCAATAGTCTACAAAGGATGGATCGGTTGGCCATGCTCCCAGACACAAGGCATCTGCCACGAGACCCTCAACTCCAAGTTCTGTGTCCATCAGTCACATAAGGCAAGTCCCCAAGCTCTTAGTATTCTGTCTGAACTCCACCCCCACAGTCACCATCCAAAAACCAGGTGTGCCAATTCCCACAGTTACCTAGCAACAGCCAGGTAGCCCAGCCCAATATAAGAGGGGCTTACTTTCCCCCTCCACTCTCTCTTGCTCTCTTGCTCTCTTACTTTCTTGTCTCTCTCCCTCTTGTCTTTTGCCCCCTTGACCCCTCTCTCCCCTCATTCCTTTCCCCCTCTCACCACCATGGCCTGCTTCTACTTCTCTACTTTTGCCCTCTCTCTATTTCTCCCCAGCCAAAACCGCCACTAACCCAAGCCACCTGCTGACCAGACCAAGAACATTCTTGTCTGTGAGGAAACCAGACAGTGCTTCCTGGCTGCCTTGCCTTTTTCCCTATGGCAGGGGGATATTCCAGGGAACCTACCTGTGCTTTCCCCACCACCAGAGCAGTGACTCCATGGGGTCATGCGGCAGTCTCCTGTGTCCACCAGCTTTATTTCCCCACACATGACCACACAACTCATAAAGGAAAACATTTTATTAGGGCTGGATTGTGGTTCAGAGATTTAGTCCATTATCATCATGGTGGGTGGCATGCAGGCTGACATGAGAGTATATGAGAGTTCTTCATCTGGATCTGCAGACAATAGAGACTTAGGTAGAGTTAGCATCCAAAACTTCAAAAATTGCCGTCAGTGGCACACTTCCTCCAACAAAGCCACACATACTCCAAAAGGCCAAATTTCTAATAGTGCCAATCCCTATGGTCAAATGGGTGCCATTTTTGTTCAAACTACTACAATCTTGAAACCACTGAGAATGTTTGAATGATCCATATACATAAATATGTAGTAATGCTGGCATATTACTTACTTATACAAATTATGTACATTGTCTATTATGTAAACAGGAATTCAGAGAAATGTAACCAGAATTAAAAAAGAAAACACTTTACCATTTTCCTAAGATCTTAAATGAAGCCTGAACTTCCTGGAGTAAGTGGATTCAGGCAGGCACATATACTATGTCAACAACCTAGGACCAATCACTTAAACGAGAGTGAATAATGAAAGCAATATAATTAACATTGGCCTACTGATGACTATCCTTAGTGTAATCCTCATATACAACCAAAAAGCAAATATTTAAAGGGGTAAATATGTTGCTTGACCCGAGCAAGGGTATCACCAAAGAGTTTGTTTAAAAAAAAATACCTGAGATATCTGCAATTATCTTCCACTACATAAATTTCTGTGAGACTTAAAAGCCCATCCTGAATCCTATACGATAAAAGCTCTAGAGTTTTTAACAAAGAGCCATGACATTTTTACTATTATAGTCTCATTCTGATGTGAGAAAAAAAGAGTATGAGACAGAGTTGAAGGTAGGACTTACATTAATGGTATACTACATGAGTGTTCCAGGGTCATGCCCAGGAGCTCCACTTACTATAGTAAATCAGAGTTTTATTCTTCACTTTAATTAAAAAAGAAGTCCATCTTTAAGGCAGTAGAAGGTCATGGTGGTGCTAAAGACATTACAACATGCTTAATATTTATATTTATTTTGTATTTTAATTTAATAGTTTAAATATTAGTTTTGTGATAATTTCAGAATCTCAGTTAATTAAATCATTGTTATATTTTGTATATAAGATTTAAGACTAAATTTATATTATTTTGCATGGAAAAAATCTCCTTTCAACTGTGTTTTGTAGCATGATACCAGGGTGGTTAATTAGGCATTTCTTTGGAAATGTGAAAGAACTCAGTGTCACAGAATCATGAAACAAACAGAAAAGCTTGGCAATGTAGCATACATCTGTATTTTTCAGTACATGGGAGGTTGCAGTGAATTTGAGGGTAGCTTGAGCTGTGGAGAGGCTCTGCATTCCTCCAAAAGTGGAAAGAGTTAAAACTTTGCTATTTTCCTTATTCATTTCTTCCCCATCTTCTTTGACATTCTTTATTTACTATTACCCTACTGTTCTGTAAATCAAAAGATATGAACCAGGATATGCATAGATTATTCAAGATAGGAAAATACATTATCATCAATTAGACCTCTGATACCCCTGAGTATTAATTACTCATTTGAGTATCTGTTTATTTAGAATTTGTGTTTGCACAAGGAATATCATAATAAACAAAATCTATTTATTCTTATTGAATTTTAGAGCCTAAGGTAAAATATAAAGCATATAGTAAGAAATAGGCTAAAACTAAAACTACAAATGAAAAGAAAGATGTAGCACATGGGGAGAGAGGAATTGAGTGGAAAGTTTCTAGTATAATCATGAAGCAAGTGGGTTTCAAGCTTTAGAGCATTGGGAAGCTGCTAGCTCTTTAGTGTAACACAATTTTAAATTCAAGTGGGTGTTGGATACAATGAGACTTTGAGAGTATTGACCAGCGGTCATCTTCCCAGAGGATCTGGCTGGAACTAAAAGATTAAACTTTTAATGGAAAACCCAGAAAGAAATCTGTAGTTAGAAATGGAGGATGTCTTGTGATTCTTGAGTCTGAATATAGACCATCTGATAACAGAGGGCTTTAAACTGCTTCATTTAGCCTGACATGCTTCAGAATTTTGGAGTGATTGGTAGTGGTTTTCTATAAAAATTTCCTTCTGACACTTCAGGGAAATGAATGCTTGACATCAAGTCAAGCATGATCAGGTCACAGGCTCTTCTCAGAATCAAGGGAATCTCCCACAGACAACAGAAGAGAATTTTCCTTTCATGGATTTCTGTCCCTGCTATTATACCATTCAACTCTGAACATGGATTATCTCCTAATTTCCCTTGTGAAGCCTAATGAAAGAAATGTCATTGACATAAGTGTTGGAATTATTGCTGTAGAAAATAGAATCCAAATTGTTAACAGATACGTTTACAACTAAACAAAGTAGGCAACCTCAAAAAAAATCTATGATATTGTATTTTAATACTATCCATCTTGATTTTTTCCCATAACCCTATGGCACAAATTGATAATGCTCAGACATGTACTCCTAAAATAAGCAGCTTTAAAAATTGGCCCACCCTATATGAATATTCATAAACCTTCCTAGCAAATTCCTCTCTATTTGCTCCAGGAGAGCAGTGCCTTGGAAATGGTTCCCTTCCACTTGTTGCCTGCTACAGTTAGTACATATCTCTCATTCTTTACGTTTTAATTGCATTTATTTTACCTTTCCATTTACCAAGATAAGAACCCACTGCATTTGGATTGCTTAAAGGTGCGCTGAATGTGTCAACACCCATCTGTAGTGCCAAGGACTTTGAAGATTGAGCCTAGCCAATTACATGTTTGAACTCGTCTCTATTAAGGAGGAAGTTAAAGGACAGTTTAAGCAACTTCAACTTTTCCTCAAAGATAAAACTAAAGGAAAATAAATGTAAGGTTTTGGTGCGATAGCTCAAATATACAGGGAAGAATTCCCTTAGAAATATTGTCTATAAAAAATTGACATTAGAGGCCTTTTATTGAGTCCAGGTTAGAACCTCTCCATTAGATTACATGAATTAATCTTAAACCATGGACATCTTCCTTCTACCAGTCTCAAATTGTAGAAGTTTAAGTATAGGACTTTCTGAGTGGCATATCTTTGCAAGGTGAAGGTTTAATTGCAAACACTTGCTTAGCATGTCAAAGGCCCTTATATCAAATCCTACTACTGAATCATTGTGATACAACCAATGTGATACTATATGATTTCTTTTTTTATTGGATATATTCTTTATTTACATTTCATTTCCCTTTTCCTGTTTCCCTGCCCCCCAAAGGTCCCACATGCCCTTTTCCCTCCCCCAGTTCCCCCATCCACCCCTTCCCACTTCCCTGTTGTGGTATTCCCCTACACTGATGCATTAGGCCTTTCCAGAACCAGGGTCCACTCTTTCCTTCTTGTCGGACATCAATTGGTATGTGGATTGTGTCTTTGGTGTTCCAAGATCCTAGCCTAATATCCACTTATCAGTGAGTGCATGCCATGGGTATTCTTTTGAGACTGGGTTACTTCACTTAGTATGATGCTCTCCAGCTCACTTGCTGTTCTTACAGATGACCTAGATTTAGTTTTAAGCATCTGCATGGCAGTTTACAACCATCTATAATTTCAGTTCCAGGGAAGCTGACACTCTTTTCTGATTCCCATTGGCACAAAGCATGCAGGTGGTGAGCATACATATATGCAAGTAAACACTCATATACATAAAATAGAATAATACATCATTAAAACTTAAATTTATTTGAATATAATTTGATGTTTTTAATTACAAAAGCAATCATGCATTTGGCATGATTATGGATCATTATTGTGGCATCATTTATACAAAGTAACATTTGTAATTTTTAAAGTACCTAAATACCTTCATGGCAGGCTTTGCAAATCTAATGTGTGAGTGAGGCTTCACTTTTTTTCTTTGAGAAACACAGAGTTTGCATATTAACTCAGTACCAGAAGATAATCTAGAGAAGAAATCTTCAGTTATTGAGGAACATCACTGGAGTTAGAGCAGCTCCCAGAGCCCATGAGAGAGATCAAAGTATAAAATAAGTCTGGAGATACCAAAGTAGATAACAGTAAGTGCTTAGAATACATGGTTTCATATATTTGTAGTCATAAAAAACACAGAAAGCAAGATCTTACAGGGTCCTAGCCAATTTAAGACAAATAATAAGCTTGGTATGGTGGCTCATTCCTTTAATCTCAGCACTTGGGAGGCAGAGGCAATATGATCACACAGTTTGAGCCAGGCAGGACAAAATAGTGAACAACCATAATCAACCCTAAAGAACAATAGCCAAATATTTTAATTTGTTTCAATCTAATCATACTTCGTATTCTGAATTCAGTGGGGTGATTTGTATGGTCAAATTATCATTTTATAAAAGAACCATGAGCATGCATGTCTAATATGCCAAAATTGTATCTTAAACATTCCCTTAGTCACCCTAGACAAAGTGTAGCTTATTTCCATGAGTCACTTTATGATGTTATCTTATTTAATTATTAATTTATTTTTAAAGAAATTTCAGAGAATCTGATCTCTTTGATTCTCTGGTGGGTTGTATGTACTTATTTGTACACAGGAATTGTGAACTTCCTTGATTATTGTAGAATAATATTGTTCCTGTATGGTACTTTAACCACATTGAAACTAATGCTTCTTTGACAGTACAGTGATTGATGGCAATTGAAACATATGTAATGTAATAGGGAATAGCTTATAGCTATAAGCAGTGGAAAATTGAATGGAAAATTAGAGGTCTATGTACCTCACAAACTACAAATAAAAGGTTTACTATTGACTTTTTTGTTTGTATGTTTTGTCTTAAGTCTTGATAATCATAGACATTATCCTTTGATTCTTTGAAGCATAACACAAAGCCATCTCTAGTCCTCTGTCTCTGTTTTGAGATGCGAATAGTAAATAGTATTGGTATAAGGAATTCTGAGCATTTTTTTCATGATGTGCAAAGAATTACCACAGGTAGGGTCATTCATGCTAAAATGATTGGGATGGTTTTTGATACACAAGGCCCAAAACTGTGTATGCCTGAAAGAGTACAGATTTGTTTTACTTAAACAATTTAAAAAGATAACAGATATTCCCAACATTTTTGAAGGATCTGCTGTGATTTTTTAATTACTTTTTACCTAGAGGACAGGACAGTGAACTAGTTTCAGCTACAAGTCAGCAAGGAGAAAAATCACAGGCCCTCACAAAACTAAACAGGAGAAGACAGATTGGTGACATACACCTATAATTCCACCACCTGGGAGGCCTAATCAGGATTCTTGCAATTTCAAGATCATCCTGGGAAAAAGCAAAGATTCCAGGCTGGACCAAGATAAGTGCAAAGATGGTGAGATGGTTCAGTGGATAAGAGTGCCGAATGTTCTTTCAGAGGTCCTGAGTTCAAATCCCAGCAACCATATGGTGGCTCATAACCATCCGTAATGAAATCTGACGTCCTCTTCTGGTGTTTCTGAAGACAGCTACAGTTTATTTACATATAATAAATCTTTAAAAAAATCAAAGAAAAGCTGGATGGTGGGATTAACACGCCTTTAATCCCAGCACTATGGGAGGCAGAGGCAGAGGCAGGCAGATTTCTGAGTTCAAGGCCAGCCTGGTCTAGAGTGAGTTCCAGGACAGCCAGGGCTACACAGAGAAACCCTGTCTCAAAACAAACAAACAAACAAACAAACAAACAAAAAATCAAAGAAAAGCTCAGTTGAGGAACCCAAGTGGCCATGCCACACTTACCAGAACTGAATGCCTTTCTGTTATTTCTGGGATCACCAGTTACGATTTTCAGACACAGTCATCCTTCCCCATCCTCTTTATGGCCACTGGGGTGAAAGTTGACACTATTAGGGGATATAAGTAATAGCTTTCGATTAAAACATTGGTCTCAGTTTAATATAAGGAGGAAATGGACCAGGTCTCAAATTTAGAAAGAGAATTATCAGTAATTCCTTCTCCAAAATAGCGTGATCAGAACAGAGCACTAACCCTGTTTTTCTACCCTTGCAGTTCCTAATCAAGATTCCTAGCAGGTCTCAGGAAGCTACTTTCTGGTGTGTCTGGCTCAGAATTGCAAAAGTTTTAATCTATGAGGAAGTTTCAGGTGACCAAATAAAACTCTTCTATGACTGAAATGTGAGAGAAAGATTGTGGGGTGAAGTTTATTGGCCCCGTGTCCCACATATTAAAAGACTGCCCAGATTCCTTCTAACTTCAGCTCTGCTCTCCTTAGATTCAAATTGCCAGATTTAGTAAATTCTAAATCTATATGCCATCTTCCCATTTATAGCTGTTCTGACTCATCAAAGGAAGGATTTTGAGTGACAGAAGAAACAACTTTTCATGTCAGAACCAAATTCCCATAGAAACCTGCCATTGTGTTTGACCCTCACAGGTTCAAAAAAAAAAAAAGCTTTATTGATGAACTTTTATTTTATTTACCCAGTAATAATGGTGCAGATCTGTGGTCTCAGCCACATCTTAGAATTAGTAGGAGCTTGTAAATCCAGGCAATAAAGATCACTCTGGTAAAAAACAAGACTGTACACGAATAAATGCCCTTTATTTGAAAATGAACTTAATTAAAATAGTTTTGTAATTACAGAAAAGCTCCAACACGAATATAAGAGGTTAATTTTTCCTTCTTTAAAAGTTTAATTACTCATTTCTCATTAATTAGTGTATTTATGTATGTGGGCACTTGCACTGAGGCATGGATATAGAGGGCAGAGAAAAGTTTTTGAGAGTTGGTTCTCTCCTACCAAGTAGGTCCAACCAGTGGATGAAATTTAACTGCTCAAGCTTGGCAGCAAGCAACTTTGCCTGCTGAAGCATCTTATTGTCTATCACTCTTGTTTTTTTTTCTTACTATTCATTTTATTTTATTGTCAGTCCCTTAAACTAACATATTGTCATAAACTAATGAACATGTATAACAATACCACAATTAACCGAAGTCCTCACCTCATTTAAATTTCCTTCATTTGCTCATAGCCCTTCCTTTTTCTCCTTTCTTTTGTTCATTCCTTTGTGTCTCTTTTGGTGATGCAATGGGGCTTGTAACAGGTTACTCTGAACTCCAGCTGAACAGAGCTCAAGATTCTCTGCTGTCATCTTCCAGGAAGCTAGTACTACTACCATTTCAGGTTTCTAAGTCTTTCCTTTGTCTCAGTAGTCAGTTGCATATTTACCAGGAATTCTTTTTAGTGCTTTCTATTTGGAGTAGGTTGGTAAATAGTTGTTAAAATGGATTTTTATAATGTCAAATTATGTAGCACATCTATTCATATGCTAACTCCCCATCATATGTCTTCTTTTGTGAGATATTTGTTCATAAAAATTTGTTCATTTTAAAAACATGCTTGCAGGTTTGTTTCCCAGAGCAACTGTAACATACTGGGTAACTTACAACAAAAGAAATCTGTTTTCTCCCATATATGGAGGTCAGAAGTGTGATATCAGGGCATCACAAGGCTCAGTTCATTTCAGAAGCTTCAAAGCAACAGTTATCACATAACTTTTTCCTATTTCACACTGCCTACTCAGCATTTATGACATTTTGACTTATAAACCATAACTCTAATCTTCCTCTATCTTTACCTAACTCTCTTCTGTTTCTTTGTTTCAGGTCTGCCTTTTTCACAGGAGTTTAGAGCTTACCATAACTCAAGGTCCTCATATTAAAAAGCCATAATTATGTTTATCTTCCAAGGTACATTTGTAGATGTCACATTCACAAATATAGGTTAGGAGACAGAACTATCTTTGTGTGCCCTGATTGAACATACTAACAGTTACTTCTCCATTTTCAGACACATATTTTACAAGTAAAGTATCTAAATTTGTGGGCTACGTTGCATTCAATTTTAAATTGCTATTATATGTTCATTACATTTATCTACCTTCTCTTATCTTGTCTGTCTGTCTGTCTGTCTGTGTGTCAGTCTGTCTGTCTGTCTGTCTGTCTACCCATCATGGAAGTGCCATGACTGACTATGGCTATATATGTGTCGTGTAGGTTCTAGTGGTTAAACCCAGATCATAAGCTTTAGGGCAAGTGCCTATTCCAGCGGAACTATCTCCCTTGTCTTATTGCTTTTTTATAGGGATGTATGCTGGGAATTGACTTTAAGGGCTCATGCATGTTAGGCAAGTACTCTGTCATTGACAGAATTATATCCCTACTTCGCTTTTTACTTTTTTTTATATATCAGACCTCCCAACTCTTTGGGCTTATCTTAAATTCACTCCATTGTCAAGATAGCTTGTGAATTTTCAATCCTGTGTCATCCTCCCTTCTGCTAGAGGGTAAAACAGGATTCAACATTAACTAACACAGTGAGATCCTGTTGAAACCAAGATGAAAAACTGATTATATCTTTGTTAACTTTCTTGTTTTAAAATCAGCCAGAGTCTGGACTCTAATTCTGAAAATTGCTTTATGCTTTTCGATTCTTCCTTCTTAGGATTTGTTCTTTGTAGTACTTCACTGAAATTCACACATATATTAATGTTTGTACTAAGGGAAATGTTCTGTTATCACAAGGCTTGATATTATCATGGTTAGGGGTCAGCCTGTATTTAATATTTGTGGTAGCATTAAGTGCAAAAAGCCTTTAAATTCTGTTGGTATCTTTGATTTTTGTCTCCTCTCTTTGCTTTAGGATCTCCTTGTATTGGTTTTGAGAGCATCTTTGTTTTTCAGATCTATTAACTGTAAGTCAAGATTTATAGTAGAGGCTTTTGGCTATGATGTTATGATGTGAGCTTGGGAAAAGGGCTCTCGACCTTTTCCCAATTAGCTTTTAGTATTTCAGTGGTTCTGTTTCTAGGTAATCCTACAATCACAATATTATTATCTTACTACCTATCTCAAGCCTTTATTTTCTCATGTGCCTGCATCATCTCCAGTCAATAAATTTGGAGCCCTATATTATGTT
Source organism: Apodemus speciosus (assembly GCA_002335545.1). NCBI lineage: Eukaryota > Metazoa > Chordata > Mammalia > Rodentia > Muridae > Apodemus > Apodemus speciosus. The sequence continues at coordinate 16,060 of BDUI01009771.1, read as the reverse complement.
GACTATGTTATTTATTTATTTTTTATTAATTGAGACAGGAAAGATAAAGATCACTGGAGTTGAGTGGGAAGTAATCCTTGGCAACATAAAGTTTCTAAGTTACCCTGGAGAGTAAGCATGTTAAGGAGAGACATCAAGAAAGAATATTCTCCTTCCTCTTGGCAGAGCCACTGGGGGACTTATTTCAGATTCCCATTGTAAGAACCTGGTGACCTTCCTAGACCAAAAACCTGCGAAAGTCTGAGGCCCCCTCTGCAATTGCCACTCCTAGGAGTTTTGCAATTTCAGACTGGTCTGCATTCATCCTACAGTAATTTGTCAATATTACTAGTAAAGTAATTGGTTCTGCCTACATGGCTTCCAGTAGTTTCTGCTCCAGGGAAGCAAATCATTGTATCTTTTTTAATGTGCCTATTTCTCCTTACTTCAGGGTGGCACTTGGCCCTGTGACCTTGTTATCCCAAGTCCTCTGCTCAGTCTCAAAAATGCAATTGACTTTCAATTTTTACTGCTATTTCATGAAAATATAGAAGTGATGACTTCTATGGTTTTTATATATTAGAGCTAAAATCAGAAGCCTTTTAACCCTTTGTATTTTAAAATCAGTTTAGAGTCATAGAAATTACACATGGTAGGAAGGGCTTCCTAGGATTTTTCTTAGCCCAGCTTCTAAAGATATTAATTTAAGGGCTGGGTAGATGGCTTAGCAATTAAGAATACATACCACTCCCACAGAGGACTGGTTTTTCGTTCATGTCAGCAGGTTTCAAACCCTTGCAATTGCAGCTTAAAGGTGTGCAGTGCTCTCTTTTGGCTTCTACAAGTGATGCACTAATATACACACCTCTAAACTAAAACTTGAAATAAAGATATAAGATTAGTTCTTACCTACTGTTAGAGAAACTTCTTTTTGAATCAGCATAGAAATTTACATCAATAACTTCAGAAAACTAAAGGACCAGAAAGTCTATTGCAAAATTGTGTCTTCTGTATATGATAGGGAAGTAGCACCAGTGAAATCCCAATAATATGTCTGCCTGAACAAGACCTGAACTGTGACAACATCAATTGATATGCCAGCATAGGGAAAACTATCATAGGTCCCCACTCCTAAATGAAGAACCATAGGCAGTTAACATCTGCTGTGAGAGACAGAACTTGTCTTACATAGGGATGACCACTTTACTTGGTTATCTAATACTGAGTGGTTAAAAAAAAACATACAAACAACACTAAATAAGCTTATCAGGTGGCATTTTATATACTTCTGCATATGCTTACACACATGTATGCAACAATAACAATCAAAGAAAAAAGAAACTTAAAAAGGAAGAAATTGGAAGGGTTTGAGGGAGATAATTGGGATGGGCTGTATGGGGAGAAAGAGAGAGAAAGTGAGGTAATTCTACTTCAATTAAAACATATGTAAAAAATAAATTTATAAAACTACAGTCTAATCTGTATTTACTCAGTTTCAATGTGCAGTCTCTTGATGTTTTTGTTGTTTGTTTTATGGTGTAAATTCTGGTATTTTAATGACATTGAACAAAACCTATGTATGTTTATAACTAAAATTACAATTAGAGTACAGCTTTCTACAATAACTCCTCAAATGGCCTAGTTTTACACTCCTTGTAATTATACTTCCATTTAACTATCCCTGGAAGCCACTGAATTTTCTTCATTTACTGTATCATAATTTTAAAGAAGTTCATATAAAGGAAATTAAATGTAACCTTTAGAGATGGTTATTTTGCACTTAAAAATATACTTAGGGCAGATTCAATATATTGTTTATAGTTATTGTTACTTTTGTGTTATGAGTTCATTTTACAAATATACTATTAATTATTTAGCCATTTATTAAAGTATCCTTGTGTTGTTTCTAGTTTGTGTTCATTACAAAGGTTTTTGCATTTCTTAGGGTAAATTCTCAAAAGGTACCTACTAGAATATATGATTATATATTTGATTTGATGAAAATCTTCTAGGTTGCTTTACAGAGATATTAGGCAATTTTATCTTTAAACTAATTTTGTTTTCCCTAGTATAATGATGTTGAACATGTTTTATTTGGCCACGCATATATCATTTTTGTTGAAGTGGGTACGTTCATATTATACATACCTTGCTTCACAAAAATGTACTCTTTTTAGCTTGGTATTAAGCTTAGGAAAAAATTTCAAATTAAAAGTTTTTTTTGCTGGTTATGTGATTTGCAGATAATCTGTGCCAGACTCCAAAGTCCTTTTATTTTCCTATGCCTTTAACAGTCAAGCATTATTAGCTTAAATAAAGTTAAATTTATCCATAATTCTTTTTATGGTTCATAATTTTGTGTTCAGGTTCAAAATTCTTCACTAACCTCAAAGTCTCTACCAAGATATTCTGTGTGATGTCCTCTTATTTTCATAGTGGGGATTGAATCTAGGGCCTCTTGCATGCTAGGCAAGTTTTCTACCACTGAGCTATCCCCCCAGCCCTTCTCCTAAGTTTTTTCTAAAGGGTTTATGCTTTTATGTTTTATATCTAGAACTGAATCTATCTGCAATGCCTATTGTAAGATACAGTTAGTGCAAGGTTAAATTAAAAGATTCCTGTAGAATTCATATTTTTAACACCATTTGTTAAAAAGACTATACTTTTTCAACTCATTGCTTTGAATATGTTGCCAAATGTCTGTTGCCTATATAATACATATTTAGTTCTTCTTTGGTTATTTAAGTATTTACACCTGTCCATTATATGTTGACTTGATTAATGCTGGTTTATAATATCAGGTAATATAATTCCTTTAACTTATTCCTTTCCAAAGTAGTTTTAGCTATTCTCTTTGATTTGATTTTTCTCTATCATTATTGAATCCCTCTTGTGCATATCTATGAGGCATGTAATTGATATTATGATGGTAATTTTGCATATATATATATAATTCTGAGCAAAATATTATCTTATTGATTCTTTCAATCATAGCTTTAGTATTTTGTTCTATATCATTTATTGCATCTATTAGCACTTTATAGTTCTGACTTACTAAACCAGCACATACTTTGTTCAACCTAAACCTAAGTATTTAATTTTTAAGTGGTGGTAAATGATAATTTCCCTTTGTAAATGTTAAAAGGTTGTAAAAATATCTTTTAGCTCAAAGTTTAAAAATATTTTTATTGCAATTGCGATATGTTGAGATTATATTTCATTAATTATTTGAAAATGTAATAAAATGCCTTGTAATCATATCCACCCCTTCCTTTCTCAACTCCTTCCAGATGTATCACCAACTCTCTACCCTACCCTGTAAATTTCATATTCTCTCTCTCTCAATATTTCTCTCTCATTTTGTCATTTTTATTTTTAAGCACAGCTTGTGTTCATGTTAGCTGACTATAGTGCATGAGGCCTACCATCCTGAAGTATGTTCAACATACCACTGATCACAATCTTAATGAAAATTCACTCTCACCCCCAGTAGGTATCAAATGTCAATAGCCTCTCAGCTAGAGGTAGGGATTCATGGCCATCTCCCCATTCCAACCCAGGATTTTGTTTGACTTGAGCTTCCACAGATCTTGTGCATTTTGTCACAATCACTGGGACTTCATGTATAAAACAGCCATACTATTCTGGATACTATGCCCAGAATCACTGTTTCCTTGAAGTAATCCATCCTTGACACTTATATTCTTTCTGCCCCTGAGTTATCCTGAGTTATAATATTCTTATTATTACTGAACCTTGATAGGTAGGATGTGATATAGATGTCGTGTTTGGGGCTGAGTATTCCACAGTTTCCTATTTGCTGTGTGTTTAACAGTTGTAGGTCTCTGATTCAATCACCATCTAACTACAGGAAGAATCTCCAAGAATGAGAGTTAAGGAATTCATTGATCTATGGATATGGTCTATATCATCAAGAGTTGTTTAAATATGTTATCCATTTTGCAAAAATAATAGTAAGTTTGTCCTACATGCTATGAACTGTCTAGTAATAGGATTTTCTCCTGATAAAAGTGCATCTACTGAAGCAATCTTTACATCTACTCAGAAACCCAATGGTTGTTCCCATTCTCTACTTGTCTTAGTTAGGAGTTTGTTGCTGTGAAGATACATTATGAACACAGCAACTTTTAGAACAGAAAACTTTTAATTAGGGCTGACTTACAGTTCAAAGGTTTAATTTATTATCATCAGGGCATGGAGGATGGCTGCACACAGGTAGACACAATGTTGGCCAGGAAGCTGAGAGTTCTACATTTGGATCAGCAGGCAGCAGGACAAATGTGACACTGGGCATGGTTTGAGCATCTGAAACCCCCAATCCCAAGCCCAGTAACACATGTCCTCAAACAAGGTCACACCTCACAATGTCACCATCTAAGTATTCAAATATGAGTCTATGGGAACTGTTATACAAACCACTATATTACCCATCCAATGTTATGAAACCCTTGAGGTTTTGGTTTTGGTTTTGGTGGTGCTGGTATCTATGAACTGTGACCTTTAGTATATAAACTACATAAAATTTGCATGGCTTTTATTCTTTCACATGATAACTAGTACTTCCAGTATTATGTTACCCTGAAGTGAGATAACTTACCTTTTGTGTATCCAGTTTTAAAGAGTAGATATTCATTCAATTATCATAGATTCAATTTTATATATAATCATGTTGTATATATTCTTTTTTACCATGACAAATCTTATATCTATTATTAATATTCTGTATAATTTAATGGTTATCTGGTACTGAAATTGGTCAACTGATTTTATGAGCATTTTATGTGATCACATGGTTTTATGTTTTTCTACAAATATGATAGATTGTATTGGTTTATTTTGAATATTGGACAAGCCCTGAATCTATGAGAATAAGCCATATTTTCATAGCTTAACTTCATGTGTTGCAGCATTGGTTACTTAGTAATCATCTGAATATTTTTGTTAACGTGTAATTTTCCATAGCATTTTATTAATGTGCTGTTTGTCCCTTTTGGTATAAGACTAATATTGAACACATGATTAAGTTGGGAAATGTTTCCTTCTTTTCTTTTTTCTGGAAGAGATTACATTGAATATGTCTGTTCACTTCTTTAAGCACTAATGTACTTGGCAGGAAATATTGGGCTCATAAGAATTTTTTTCAGTGTTATAGGTATGAATGCTATTCTAAAAATAGTCATATAATGCTTTATATGTTTTAACTGAAATGAATTGTAACATTTGGTGGTTTTTATAATTTATGGTGATTTTTATTTACTTATTTATTTCTTTATTAATCATTCCATTCATTTACATCTCAAATGGTTTCACACTTCTAAGTTACCCCTCCACCAATCCCACATCTCACATCTGCCCTTCCCCATTTGCCTATATGAGAGTGCTCCTTCACCCACACACCCACCCTCTCCCACTCTACAGCCCTAGAACCTCCTACACTGGGGCATTAATCCTCCCCCAGGACCAAGGGCAATCCCTCCCACTGTTATCAGGCAAGGCCATCTTCTGCTATGGTATGTATCTGGAACCATGGATCCCTCCCTGTACACTCCTTGGTCTAGTCTCTGGGAGAACTGGGTAGTCAGGGCAGCCTAAATTGTTCTCCCAATCGGTTTGCAATCCCCCTCTGCTCCTCCAGTCCTTCCACCAGCTCCCCAACAGGATTTTCTGAGCTCAGTCTTAAGGTTGGCTCCAAGCTTCTACATCTGCATTAGTCAGTTGCTGGCTAAACCTCCCAAGGAACCACCACACTATGTTGCTATCAGCAAGCACTTCCTGACCACGACAACAGTGTTGGTTTTGGTTTATCAAATATAAGTAGATAGCATGCATCACAATAGTTCTAAGTATTTTAATATTTAGTTTTTGACAGATATTTTCCTTTTTTGCTAGTGAACATTTTTGTACACTGTGTCTGTTTTTTTTCTCATCTTCATGTTTAGCATAAGTCCATTAGAATCAGTAAACATAATTTCCATGGTTTTAGTTATTTTACTTTTCAAGACATATTTAATGAAACATCTCATGATTGTTCTTTGCAGATATACCCTGACAACAAACAATATATTTGGCTATTTTTTGTGCAAGCACTGTGCATTTATTAAGCAGTTCTGATTGTGTTTTTTGTTTGCTTGTTTTATTTGTCTTGTTTTTTATTGTTTTTCTAGAGTTTTGTGATTTTTTTTATTTTATATTATTTGCATGTGTGCCTGTGGTATGTACAAGTGCCCATGTAAGCCTGGAGATGGTGTTGGAGTACCTGGAGCTAAAATTAGAAACACTTTTTGGCCCTATGACATTGGTTCTGTGAACAAAATTCTGGTCCCCCAGAAGAGCGACAAATCAAGTTCTCTTGCCCATTGTTCTCTAATTCCTCTTGTAATTTGTTTTTGCATCTTAAGAAAGGGATAATAAAGATTCTATTTGGTAAATTCAGTGTATTATCATTACTCAACCCTCTTTCCCACTGCTAAACTATTTTCTGAAGTGTGCATTTCCATACTAGGAGTGTATTCTGATGTAGTTTTCTTTTGTTCTTTTCCTTTTGATTTCATATGTTTTCTCTTATGCAGGGAATCACATCCAGGTTTTCCTCTTACATCAGTTTTGTTTGATATATGGTATAGATACTCTTTAGTTTTTCATCTCTTTATCTAGGTACCACAAAATTTGAAGTGAGCTATTGTAGGGAACATATTGTGGGGAGAGTTATATACCCAGCTATATAATTATTGAGTTTTTATTTATTGATTTAATGTAATTACTGATAGCTCTGTTATTTTAAGAATTTATTTTCATTTTAAAATTATGAGTATGATTCAGTATGAAAATGTATGTGCCCTTGATTTTCCAAGGAAGGTACTGGATCTCATGGAATTAAACTTATAGGGAGTTGTGAGCCATGTGATATAGGAACTAAGGTGTGGAACTTAGGCCTTTTGCAAGAATAGTGCACAATCGGAACCACTGGCTCATATGTCCAGCCAAGCTTTGTGTTGTTTCCAAAAAGATTATATTATATTTATTATATGTGTCTGTATGTATAAATATACGTGAAGAAATGTGTGTGTATGTTTGTATGTGTGTACAGGAATTCAGAGGCCAGATAGTACAAGGCCTGTCCTTTATCACTTTATATATTTTTCTTTGAAGCAAAGGTTTTTCCTTGAACTTTGGGTTTCCTTCTTTTCCTCTAGGCTGAGACCATTAAACCCCAGCAATAATCTTGTTCCATCACATCTCAGAGTTAAGCTACAGGTGTTTATGATGAATAATGGCTTGCTATGGAGGTGCTGGGTAATGAACTCAAGCTAGTATGAGAGTAGTGCATTGTTAAAGGTGGCCCTCTCACCCTAATCTGTGGTTTAATTGCTGCTCTTTTGTTCGTCTCCCTTTGATATTTTTGTTTTTCCTGTTTCCCCTTTCTTCTTTTGGTCAGTTAATTTAAATACAGACA
>BDUI01009770.1:6975-17020 GCA_002335545.1 Apodemus speciosus | reverse complement strand
CCCAAGGCATATGTTGAAGCCTGAACTAGCAGTTCTTCACACTGTGACCTTACTGGGAAATAGATACTGCAGATATAGTTACTTAAGATGAGGTAATACTGGAGTAGGGAATGCTTCTAATCTAACATGACTGGAGTCAGTATAAATAAGAACAACCTGTGAACACTGGAGTTGTGCTATAAAGTCAAGGAACTATTAGAAGGTAAAAGAGATCCCAGCCCAAAACCAACGGGAACATAAACCAGCCAAGATTCCAATTTTGGACTGCTAACATCCATGACTGCAGGACAAGGAATTGCTGTTATTCTAAGCCCCTGAGCTTGAGGCATTTTGTCAAGGCATCCCCAGAAAATGAATACATATATATTTTCAAGAATGACAAACATGCTCAATTTCGGCTTTAACATCAGACTTCCTAACCTGCCCCTTTGTTATATGAGCCACAAGAAAGAAAGTTGGAGAAAAACTGATGTGTTGAGAAGGTGCCAAAGGGAAAGGAGGCCCAGAGCTCTCTTCCTGGCTTCCCAGGTTCCAAAAGGAACAGACAATGCTTCTTGGCCTGTGGTCAGCTGCTCAAATGAAGAGAATRAGATATGTCAACTCAACAGGGTCTCTTCTCTCCGGCCCTACATGCCAAGAGACTAAAAGTCCCATGCGTACACACACTCACATGAGCACATAGGCATGTTCCTTTTCAAGGTCCCTGGAGCCGAGGAGACAGCTTCCTTCCTGGAAAGGCGTTCACAGTTAACTTTGAGGCTAGTTAATTAATCAGTTAGGGATAAGTAAAATCACAAAATAAGACTGAGGAAATAACCAGTGCAAATGAAAACTCATGGAACCTGGTCTGGGTGGTGTCAAGAGAGCCACCACCTTGGATAAAAAGGAGACTGCAGATCCTTTTACAGAACCGAACAACAAATGCAAGCTTTGTTAGCATCCATGAGCTCTCTAMCACYTTAAATCCTTGATATACAATGTCTTAGAGCCTGGCAAAGTGGTGGTGGGAACATGTATAAACCATTGCAAAAGTAAGTTTCAATGCATACAGACCCTTCAATAAGTCAATAATTTATACATAAAATATGATGATATCAAACAACCTTGCAATGAAATATTGGAAAAGGAGCTGTGACCAATGGTCACTGGAGGGCCAAGGTCACTCGGAGCTTGAATTATCAGCAAAAGAATGGTGTGTCAGGTATCTATCTAGAATTGAGCCTCAAATTTAAGGACAGACCTTACACAGCTATCTTTGTGGAGTGTCTGGCAAAGGCATAGCACTAGGTTGGTGTTTGCAGCATACTAGTGGATCTGTACTTCAGGAGTAGGGATTGGTTTTCACCAAGACCTAGAGATGGGCAGGTATCAGATGTTTAGAGACCAAATATGTTATCTGGAAGAAATAGGAAAAGAAAGGTGGATCCTTGAATGGAGAATTGTTGGGGTATGGACCCCACACATCTACCCTCAGAAAAACCAATGACCTGCACCCAAGGTCTTTCCCATCATRACACTCTGTCCTACTTTCACAGGCTTAATGTTGGCATGTCCTGGACCATTATGTATGGGATGCAGGGATAACTGTAGACAACTGCTGGCCTAGAGACTTCAGAGACCAACCATGAGTACCGAATTGACTTCACAAAGCACCTGAACTGCCAGAGCCAGGGAAGCAGCCCCCACCCAGGCCAGGAAGGCAGAATTGGCTRTTGAAGTTTATGAGACAGAATGTTTTGTCTGGCTTCTGGCCACAAAGAAAAAAATGCAACAAAGGAAAGAGGAAAAGATATGGATTATTGGCGTGGAGGGAAAGCCTAATGACAAACACATTTGCATGAGTTTCTGCATTGAGAGCCTGCCCTCTCGATGGCCCAGTTGGTGTGTGACAGACAGAGGGCAAAGCCAGGTGCTCACTCCAGAAATAACATCTTTTTCTCTTCCCAAACCCATACTTTAACAATGGGAGGGCTCCAGATGCCAGAACTGATCTACTATCCCACCTGCCCAGTCAACCATCTCCTGCCTGATATTTTTCTGTCTAAGCTAACGATTGACTGGACTTTAACAGAGAGCCAATTGATCAGACCAAACTTTTAGATGAATGGTACAGCAAGAGTAAGCTTTGTCAGCATCCACGGAGTCCGTTACATTAAACTCTTCATATTACAGTGTCTCATTTGATCTTCAAATGTAGCAGATCCTGTTCCAGTTTTAAAGATGAGAAAACTCATGGTGAGAGAGCACTCTGGTTTTCCATGCTATCTCCCTGTATGAAAAGAAAGCTACATAAAGTATTGAACAAAATTAAGATTCATGGACACAAAGCTGAGTGCCACTTTGAATGACATCTTCCCTGATCTCCTTGCCCTGGATCAGTTAGAGGAACTGAGGTCATAGGAAGAATACTAAGTTACCAAAAGTTACATACAAACGGGGAGCAAACGTTGCTCTGTGTGTCTGCCCCCCCAGCTCTATGGCTATTAAAAGGTATTATAAACACAAGAGTGGAGGCATGCTAAGAGGCTAACCGTCAGCAAGGACTGTCGGTAGTTAACTGAGGAAAATCACCTGGCATGCTAATACTGCATGGTCCAAACTTTTGAGCAGTTTCCATGAACGTGGTAAAAGATGCCACCACTCACAGGCAATGGCTGTGTGCACACCCTCATATGGTATCCGCATGTCTTCCACATGGAGAGCAGGTCTCATTAATATCTCACCCACTGAAGACAAGACGTTTGCTTTCCTCGCTGCACACAATCACATGCCAAGCACGCAGAGAACACACTGGCTACAGGTCAAGAAGTGAAAGGACCTTGCTAAGGCTGAGTTGTAAATTATCAATTATAAACACAGTGTCCGCTTGGGTAAACTCTTTTAACTTACCAACAGACCTTGTCCACAATGTCAATTAGAAAGGGAAGAAAAAGGAAATCTGGAGAAACCATGTGGATAAAAAAAAAAAAGCAGAGAATCAAGAAAAACACAGTAAACAAAAGACTTTAAGGGACAAGTTTGTGATAACCTGGTGGCAACAGCCAGGCCAAGAGCTCTTTAAGGTGAGACCTCAAGACTTCTTAAACCTAGTTGAACCAGCAAACATAGAGTAGAGACTTGATTAAGGGTCTATGCATCAGTAGCATTCTAAAGTTAGTGATACAAGACCCCTGGCCACAATTTAGTTCTTAAGCAGTCTACACGTACCCAAATACTTAAAAACCATCCAGGCTCAGGTTGATGAAGCTGAGGGCCTGAGTCAGTAAGAAACAGTTTGGGCTATGTCTAAAGCCCCCATGCTCCATCAAAGGGGAAGGCCATTCTATCCTAAGCCTGTGATCCAGGGGGTCTGGATAACTCTTCATCTCAAACACTCATCAGGATAGAAATAATGTATGTGTACAGACTGGCATAGTATCCAACATATGGTAAGAACTTATAAATAGGATTTATAACTAGAATCAGTGCCAGGCATGGCAGAGACTGATGGACTACAGCCCATTTCCTCTCCCTCTCGGGCACAGAGAACATATGCCCAGTCCTTTTGCAGTTAGGTGTGGCCATGTGTCTGAGCTCTGACCTATGGAATGCGGGCATCAGTGCTTTGTGCTGCTTCTCAGCCTGGTCCATTAAAACCTTCCATGTGTAGGCCTGCTTCTTTGCCCCCATCTGTCAGCCAGATACAGAAATGCAGTGGAGCATCCACAGCCCCAGGGAAAGGCAAAACCACAGACAGAGGAGCCAACATCCCTAAGTGAACATGTCTAATGACACCTGGAGAGTCACCAGGAACGTCACATTGGACTTTGTATGGGTGAGAAATAAACTTTGCACTATATTAAGCCACTGAGATCTGGGCGCTTGTTTGTTTCAACCACATAACCACTAAAATTACTCTAACTCTGAAGTCCTTAACCTTGGTTTCCTGGGAAGACTCACAAAGACTGGATCCTTGTCCTGACTCCCAATTTGATGAAGCCCTGACCTTCTGTCAGACTCCTGGAAGTTTCTCTGTGAAACCCAGCCCTTTCCCTCTGGTTTGAACCATTTCCAGGAGTCCTTTTTTCCACTGGGACAGACCTTACTGGCATTACATCTGTACATCCCGCCAATCCAAGRGCCATCTGCCCAAGGACAGACTGCCACATCCCCACCCCACCCAACTCCAAGTCTGCCAGGCTTGGCTGGTTCCTAGGAATCCTCAGAGCTGAATTAGGGAAACAATGAGGTCTGTGCCTTTGCTTGTGAGAACAGTGGGTCCAGAGACAGTCAAAACCCAAAGGGAAAATGCAAAGGGCTCATGTTATAATGTGAAAGATCTAGGGTCACAGTCATTACATGTAAATGCACTCAACAATGAACAGAACAGCAACCATGGAGAAGGTTCCAGTCACCAGTGTGTGTGGCTCATTAAGGCAGAGATGAGCATGCCCTAGGAACTCGACACATTTTTATTTCCTTTCCTTCTGTCTCCATCCTAGTTGTGCTTAGACGACATGGTTACTATAGCTAATTAGTCTCCGTTAACCATACATAGTTAGTCTCTGGACAAACTTAAAGAATGAAAATATTGTGAATCCCTTAAATCACGTGAACTCTTCTTTAAAATCTTCATTTCCTTTTATACAGGCTTAACTGCAGTATAGTCTCTTCCAATGACTGACCCCCACACCCTGAATATGAGGGAGTGTTTCAGGAGCTACTGTGTGTGCCCCAGGGCAAATGGTGTATCACCCAGAACCTGTCTCCTAAAGGATGCTGTGCACACCACTGGTCCTAGTCCCTTCATCAATCAACACCCACAGGCACAGGCAAGAATACAGGCTGATGGTATCTGGCTCCTTATTCTCTCTCACTCTCCAATGGAACGGCTGCAGTCAACATTCCTTTCATTCAGGAYGCCATGCTGGATCAGTGTGGGACAACAGAGGCTCACGTGACTCTTATATTCTAAAATCCACTTTAATCTAGAACTTCCACCAGAAATCCCTGCATGGGTTCTAGAAGCTTCCTTCTGCTTTCAGGTAGCCAGGGGACCAGCCTGAGCCTCCATGTATGTGTCCTGTTCAATCGTCCCCAGGTTTTCAAATGAACACACAAAAAATCTGTTCCTTGTCTATTTATAGTTCTGCTTTGCTGATCAAAGGAGGTAAAAACCTAGAAGTGTTTTGTTAACCATAGACAAATCCACCTGGGACAGAGTAAAGGTGTCATTAAGTACCCCTGGCACCTGATGTGCCCCCTCATCCTCACAGGTCCCTCTATCTGTCATCCCTTCTGCAAAGGCCAGCTCAAACCAGTATTATGCCTGTTCTGAACTTTTAGTGGTCCATTCATGTGCTCCTCTCCAGCTGTAAGCATGGTATATCTTAGCACTTTATCTCAAAGGCACTTGGGTTCTATGTACTAAAATCCCATTGACTGACTAAATGGCATGGGTACAGTCTGTCTGACTTGCCTTCTATACTATACTGATAAGAACTATCTCATTCATCTGAGTCGCTTCCCCGGTGTGCCAGCAGGCATGGACTTCTATGGACCTTCACATGGTTCCATAGAGAAAAGATTTCTAACTGTACATTTCAAATAGACAATATGAAGCACTTCAGAAAGCACACGCTGTCTGAACTGACTCCGGGAAGATGGATGGACTGCAGCCAAAAGAAAAGCCTGGAGCGGCTCAGGGCAGGAAGCTCTGATGAGGGTATACAGTGTGTCCCAGAGTATAACCTGACGGAAGAAGGTGGGCTCCTATAGAGGGGCATCTGCAGAGGACAAGGCTGCTACTACGACAAAGCAATAATAGAAGAATCTGGAGAACATATGACCTCCAACATGAGTGCCCCATTTTCACCACTCAAGAATCCCATTAATTCTGTTTCTCTTCATCCCCACAGTGGTAACTAAGGAAGCCCCTTAGTACCACCCCAAGGCTTCAGACTCCCACATCCACACTAGACATCGGTATTGGCCCAGCCAGAAGCCCAAGGCAATGGGGAGCTGCCCAGGCTGCTTAGTGGGCACCCCTGGAGTGTGTTCTGTCTCCTTGCCAGCCAGGGGACGGCCCTATATTATTTCAGCCCCTGCCTCTTTTGTGTTCTATGTTCATATTTTCTTGACACAAACCATACAAAGTTTCAACACTTGGAAACTGCAAAGTAAACCATTTGTACATACCAGGTCTGGTAACACTTTAAATAATAGGCCAGTTAGTTAATGCTGCACTACAATAAAAATTCCCTTCCAAGTACACATTACGTCCTCATTAATGCCAAGTGAGTTCAGTATGATTAATGTTATGACAATAAATAACTAGGAGATCATGATGGCCGCCAGGCTGAAGCACACAGTGGGGCCCAGAATAGCCTTGGCCCTGCCACCTTCTGAGCTTCCTGGGTGTTGCCTACCCCTCTGTCAGGCAGACTCCAGCCCCTCCAAAAGCACAGCTTCAGTGGGACAGGCCATGTTGAGGAACAGTGCTAACTCAGCTCCATTCATGGAGTCAGACTAGAGAGAGATGGGCAAGGGAGACAGTGACATGGGTAAGGAGAGCCATGACAGCTACAGCTACACTGGGCACCATCGTAAGGGGGTGATGAAATGGGAACTCTCTCTGTGGAGACACTGAACAGCTCACTCGAGGAAGGGAGGCATGTTCATCGCTATCCGGTGCCCAAGACGCCCTCAAACAGACATAAGCCCTCACTAAAGGGAGGGTCTCTCAGAACTTGAGATGGAAACCTGAATTAAGGCTGATCAAAGCCAGAGTGAGTACTTTTCCCAGTATCTCTGTACCATGAAAGACTCCCTTAGCATCCTTTGAAACGAGAGATGCTGGAATAGAAAATGAGATGCTGACAATAGGGGATGAGAACTGCATTGGGAGAGTTTTTCCAAACCACGGAAACTCCATTCTTAGCCATTAGAATACAGAGAGGACCCAGAAATCCAAAGAATGACTTTCTCCCCAGTTCACACAGAAACCTACTCTGCAACTACTATCTAAGTAGTCAAAAACTCTCAGGAGTGAGCACTCGGTCTGAGAGTAAACCAAATGGAGTGCGGTGAGAGAGAAACAGAGTGGTGAGCAAGGGTGAGCCGACACTCCGAGGTGGGGAAGAGCAGTTCAGATTTTCCACGCTGGCAGTAGAAGGCAACCCCATTGATTAATGGGCTTGCTGGGTCGACTAAGGAGGGAGGACAGGAGTGGCTAAATGTGGGTGTTGACTTTTCAAAACAATCATAAATTCCATGAGAGTGACAGAAGGGCCTGCTCTGTAATTTTTTTCATTATTTACACTAAAGACCTAATTAAAGTCATTATGCTTTTTGTTCATTAAACAAAGTCACTGGCAAAGACACAATACCAGCAATAATGGTTGCTAGGATCACTCTGAAAGAGGAGGGCCTCAGTCCGAGCCAGAGCCCAATAACTAACCACCTTAGTCAAACGTTTACTAGGGGGAAAATACTCTGGTGGAACGCAGAAGAGAACCAGGACAAATCCTTATATAGCACCTGCAGCATCATAGGAAGCAAGAGAGCAAAGACTTCATCTCCCAAGTACCATATCACTGAAAATGACCTGTGTCCGGGCAAGTATAAGAACAAAGCAAAGCAAATATCCACCAGTGCCCATGTCACAGGTCAGGACTTCCAGATGTCTCCTGTGAACAGAGCCCAATAGAAGAATTTGAAATTTAAAAAGAAAAAAAAAAAAGATAACCAATCTCTAAAGTCACATTCTAAAGATAACAAAAATATGAACTAATGATAAAGTCAACTGAGAATAACTAAGGTAGACATCCCATGTTGCTAAAAGTACCAGTTTATAAACATAAATTAATAAACATACCAATTATAAACATACACAGAGTGAACACCACAGCTCCAAAATATATGAAATGAACATAGACTGATTCTATGAGAGAAATAGATGGCTTTCAATAATACTTGGAGAATTTAATGATCCATTTTGTAGTAACGAGGAGAACATCTAGACAAAAGAGTGATTAAAAAATAGAGAGACTTGCCAACACAATCCGCCATTACACACTGGCAAAGAGCACTGTGTTCAAAACTAACAGAATGGGTGCACATTCTTAAGTGTTCATTGGACATTCAACAAGACAAATCACCTTTAGGCCAGAAAATTAGTCTCAGCAAATTTAAAAGAATGAACTCATACAAATTATCATTCCTCAGCACACCAGAATTAAGTGATAAATCGGTAAGAGCAGAAAAATGGAAATTCCTTGGTTTATCAAAGCTAAACAGCACACTGTCAAAACAATCAATGGGTCAAAGAGGAAATCCTAAGAGACATTATGAAGCTCTCAGAGACAATGAGAGTCAAAGCAGACCACATGCCACAGCTGCGGAGCTCAGTGACAGCTGTGCTCAGAGGAAACCTGCAGCAGCAAACACCTATTTCAAATATATATATTAAGCATATATTAATTAAAATATATTTTATGTTAGTAGCCTAATTTTTGACATTAAAGAACCAGGGGAAGAAGAATAAACTAAAGCCAAAACTAGCCGAAGAGGGGGCACTGAAGATTAGAACAGAGAGAAAATCTAAAGCAGTAGCGAGAATCAATGAAAGCAAAAGTTGGCTCTTGAACGGGGTAATAAAATGGACAGACTTTTAAAAAGACTGATTCTAAAAAGATAAAGTTAGAAATGAAAGCCAGAGCATGGCTACCGACATTAACAAACTATAAAAGATTGCGAGAATGCTGTGTGCTAACAACTTAAATGCCTTGGATAAAGGGGAGACATTCCTCGAAATGCACAAATTACTAAAACCGACTCATGAAAAAAAAAAAAGAAATTAAAACCTGAATGGACCTAAAACAAATAGAATTAAAACCATTAATCACAACGATTTCCCTGGCCATAAGATTTCACTGTGAATTCTACCAAATGTTTAAAGTAGAATCGATGTAATTGCCGCTTAGACAGCTCCACAAGAGGAGAAATGCTGCCTAAGTCGTTCTATGAGGTTCGCCTTTTCCTCCCCACATGAAAGCCAGAAAGAGAGAGACAGAGACAGAGACGAGACAGAGACAGAGACAGAGACAGAGACAGAGACAGAGACAGAGACAGAGACAGAGACAGAACAAGAAAGGAAAACCACAGGCAAAAATACTCAACAAAACACTAGAAGACTGAACACAATAGAATACTGAAGACCTGTACTTGATTAGGAAACATTTTCAGCAGGGATGTAAGAATGGGTCAGCATAAGAAAATCAGTAAAGGTACTGGATCAATAAAGAGAAGAATCAAGACCACATTGCTGCCTCAATAGATGCATAAAAGGCACATGACAGGGCTGGAAAGATAGATCAGCAGTTAAGAGCACTGAATGCTCTTCCGAAGGTCCCGAGTATCCCGGCAACCATCCCTAATGAGATCTGATGCCCTCTTCTGGTGTGTCTGAAGACAGCTACAGCGTACTTACATATAACAATAAATAAATCTTTTTTTTTTTTTAAAGGCACATGACAAAATCCAACACCCTTTCATGGAAAAAAAACACCAAGGAAACAAGTAATGGAGGGACAGAAGGGAGTCTCAACATGACATCATACTTGGTGGCGATGACAAGAAGCCATAAACTTTAGATCAGGAATAGGCAAGGAYGCTTTCCTTCCCTCCTGTTCATTAGCACTGCACTGAAATCTCTCTCGAGTGACCAGGCAAGAAAGGAAATAAAAAGCATCTGATTGGATATGAAGGAAGAAAAATTATCCTCATTCCCAGWTAATCTGATCTTAAATAATAGTGAAAACTATTGACGATTTTATCAAAAGCCACTACAGCAAATAAGCAAATGGAAAAAAAATTGTAGAGCACAAGATTAACATATGGAAATCAGGTGTGCTTTCGCACATCAGCAATGATATCTGAAACTGAACCTAAGGTAATAATTTTCAGCAATATCCAAAAGAACAAAATACCCAGGAACAAATTTACAATATTTTCACATAAAAAAATGACAGTGCACTGCTGAAAGAAACTAAAATTTAAAGACCAA
>BDUI01009769.1:33727-44724 GCA_002335545.1 Apodemus speciosus | reverse complement strand
TGTCGAGCAACCCGGGAAGGGAGGGCAGTGGTTGCCTAAATCCTCTAGAAGCTTGAGGCCCAAGGCAGGATACTCCTTGGGTCTTTCAGTGGGGACAGTGACTGCTTATGCCTTGATACCAGCTTGAAGCCTCCAGAATACTGAGGGAGTGCATTTCTGTTGTTCTCAGCCTGCCTGTTTGTGGTGTCCTGTTACCACAGCTCTGGGAACGGAACTAAGAGGGGAATATGTTTGTTTCTTGTGTCTGGTAGTCTTCCTGTTGCTTGATGTCTGGTTTCTTGATTTTTACTTCAATAATGAGATTGTTCCTCACCATAATTCATGGAGTAGAGTCTGGTCATCTGCTAGCATGGTTTATTCCCGTAATTAGTGTTTGTGCTTTGTCATTCCTTCTAGATAGTAAGGCTGGTCTTCTTCCAAACCAGGTGACAGTTATAGAACAATTGGTAGGCTTCTCCACATCTGTTGGTGGGCTCAGCCTTAGGCTATGACTATCTTTCTAAAAGAATGTGTGCTGGTGTCCACCACAGAAGGCTCCATTGCCTGTGAACATCTCCGTCACAAGACCTTCCTCCTTGATCATTAGCAGCATTTTGAAATATGACACCCTGGGACAAATCATTATTGGCTAAAACTTTGTCGGTATTTTGTATACTTATTGTGAACCTTATATGAATTCTAGCTTTTCCTTTTGTGTCCATTGGATTTCATAGTTTTGTCTTTGATTGCCTCTTTGTCAAGATGTCTGTCTGTTGTCTGTCTGTCTGTCTGTCTGTCTGTCTGTCTGTCACTTTGCTTTCTCACCTCTTCTGGCTTAATAAATGGGGCTGGAATGAGTCAGGCTGGGCTGATGAGTATATAATGTTTTGAAAACAATAGCTGGTGTATTCATTCTCTTTTAGTTTGTAGGCCTTGACACCTTTGGCCATGTATACTCAGTTAACCAGTTAAAAAGCAGCATAATGAAATCAATTTATTGTTATTGTACCGCTGATACTTTTCGGTCCAAAGCCAAATAATCAGGCATTGGGAACAGAGCCTTACAAGCACCTCCTCATGAGCTAATATTTTAAAAGAGGACAACACAGTTGCTGCTTTCCTTCTTGGAGGTGAAATAAAAATAAATACAGTTTCTATTAAAACGTTGCTATGATCTAACTGGGATAATATGACCTCAACATGTGCAAAATTGAATGAGGACCAATTTGAATAACYGGTAAGATAACAGAATACTGGCCCTTGGCAGTACTTGATAAATATTAATGCGAATTGTGCAGATCACAGTTATCTGCCACAGATTGGAGAGGTCTTACCTGCTGGGTGACCTTATGTACTCGAGCCCTGTCTGGCCACACATGCTGCTGACTGACTTATAACTGTTTTTACTCTTTCCTTCTTGGTCTGCCTGAAGCCCTGTGTCCAGCTGCTGACCTGTGGTTACCTAAGCACCAGTTCCTGCAGCCAGTGGGCACCTGTCATGTCCAAAATGCAGCTCACATGCAGGATTCCATATGATGCTTTTTACTMCCTGGAAATGGCCCTGACTTGGTGGTCTTCCATAATGTTGCTGCCCCCAGCGTCGCCCCAAATCATCACCTTCCTGGCCTTGAAGCCAGCTTTTCAGTTACAGATTCATCTGGCTGCCTCCTGTAGCCTCCTTCCCTGGRTTCCCAGTGAGCAGCTCTGTGCRKAKTGTTCCTAATCTCTCTTTTAATTATTGCAGCTCTGCCTTAACTCATTTCCTGCTCCAGTTTGTAATATGCCATCTTTCACCCTCCTGTCACAGTCGCTTTCTCAGTGCACAGTCCCGATGTGCCACCCACTCTGGTGTTACCTGATTGCCTGCCGAATAGAATCTGACTCTCTTAAGGGAACATAAAACCCCGAAAAGGAGCTGTATATAAATTACCATAATTTTAAATGAGCCTGTTTCCATTTCTAGTCTCCCTTCCTTCTCTGCTCTCAAAAGTCTGACCTTTCACAGCTTCTTGCCTCCACATTCGGTTTTCTTTGAAGAACCTCTCCCTGTTCTGGTGCTCCCCATCCTCTGGTAGNTGGGAGTCTGGTTGCCCTTGGTTTATTGCTATATAGATGACGGTAGCATTTTTAATTTTTAAAAGTCAAAGGGATATTGCTTTTGTCCTCTAAAAATATGATCTTACTAAAGAACCCAAGTTTTAGGGTTAATTGTCCAGATCATAATCTGTCTCTGATCAGAGTCGAATAGCAATGGCTAACAAATGCAGTTTTYCTAGAGTTTCTCTGGAGAGGACCATCATGAGGGCTCAGATAGATTTCTGTTGCTGGACACTRCACACACCCCTCTCCCTCTCTTATGTCCTGAGGGATTAGCTTGCACCAAGAAGCTATTCATAAACTTTGTCATGATAATTTGCTGCCTGTTTTTATGTTGATCAATATTCTTGATTAATTTGCAGTTCTGAAAGTTTAATCTTTCTGACATCAGAGATCTGTTTTACTTAGAAGGTCAGTGAATATAAGTACCTGATGTGAGGGGTCGTGTCTCACTTCTGAGCCTTGTGACCCACAGTGAGTCCTTGTGCTGACCTGGAACAGCTCATGTTTTTATTGAAGCTGACTTTAAACCTGACTTCTGTGAAATGATTTCAGCTATTGCCACCCCATATSRGGCAGTAAACCTGACTCCCGCATGCTAGGCAAGGGTTTTGTCATTGGGCTCCAYACTCCAAGTCCAGCTGTACCTATCTTTTATGTCCCAATCCCCCCACTCCTGAAAGTGGACATTGAACTCCATCTTTATGATTAAAGACCATTTCTGCAGTTTTCAGATGGTTATAATTAGACATTTAGCCACCTTTTCTTTCTAGATCTATATGTCCAAATCCTTTTCCCATATTTGATGTCTCTTATTTGTTTCCCTCCATTTTTCTGCTCACTGAATTTTGAAATATGGCCCTAGGAATCCTAATCCATCCAGACGGTTTACTCCTTGACTGTGGCCAGGTGCTGTTTCGCGTTTTTCTCCCGTTTCTCCAGCGTGGAGTTCGCTTGCCTGCGGGACTGTGAAGAGCAGCACGCAGTGGGAGCGCCACAGCATGCAAGGGTTTTTGAAGATGAAAGACAGGATGAGTCATGTTGCTGCTTTTCAGTTTTTCTGATTTTGTGGTAGTTAGCCATAGATTTCCAAGGAGAAAATGGCAGCAAAATCGCTGAGTCTAGATGGATTTATAATGTCTCTCATCATTTAGAGACTGAAAGAGATATTGATAGCAGCAATTATCCTCTGCTTCATAAACATAAGCTCCTTCCTTTCTTTCTATCTTCCAGACATTATTTTCTCCCTCTGCTCTTTTCTTTTCCCTTTGGTTTTCATTTTACCTCCCTCTTCTCAGCAATTCTTAGACCGTTGATGTCAGAATGCAAGCTGCGCTCTCATTCCCGGTGGGTATTCTCTGTCTGCCTCAGTGCCTGCCTTAGCTGCTGGAGTGGATCCYTGGGACCTTCCTGGCCTTAAGAAGAAAACAGTGATTTGTTAAAYGCCATTTGTTCCCTTGTTTCTGTTCCTTCCTCTCAGCAGCCTGAAATTTGGTTTACTACCAAAGTTGACGGAGCTGTGGGCTCTCTCTGAAGTTCCACTAGTTTGCCTAATGGTTCCAATTTCTTTTTAGGCTCAGGTCTCTTGGATGAACACAGAGTTTTCTAGGCTCGATAGATAATAATTGTGGTATCTTTGAGCCTCTGTTGTATCTGCCATTTACTACTCTTGGTAGAAGTGAGGACATTCGAGCGAGGGGACGGTGCACGAGCCATCCTTGCAGTCTACCCCCCACACCGTTTGGGCTCTGGTTTCCCTGGTCCGGGGTGCCCGTGACCTTGCGTGTACTCTGATGACTGCCATGTTGTCACTGCCTCAAGCACAACAAAGAGCAGGCTGATGCTTGCTCATGACTGTTTAGGAGACTCATGACCTCTTTCAGATTCTATGTGAAATGGCCCACAACACTGCAGGTCTCACCTCGCTGTGATGGCCCCTTTCTTGGCTGTGTGTCGTTGTCCTTGCACAGAGCCAGTGCTTCACTTGGMGAAAAGAACAGGTCATCTTTCATGTCTTTCCTGTTTGTTGCCTTCTTTCTTTCTGTTGCAAMGATTTTGTTGTTGTTGTTATTGTTTGTTACATTGATAGGATGTTTTGTAGCCAACCAGATATACTTTTTTATAGGACTTTTTATAATTTAATTTTTAAACAGATAGAAAGATTTTGTTGAAAACGTTGTTTTATCTAACGTATCTTAAATTCTTTACATTTTAAAAATAGGCAGAGGCAGGGAGAAAAATAGATGGGTAGACGGCACATGCATGGACCAAGCAGTGGCTCTTTTGTTTCTAAAGATTTTCATGAAGACAGGTCAGTGAATTTTGTTGGGTTACTCACTTGAAACAGACATCCTGATATCACTCGCAAGAAGGCCAGTGTGATGAAGGGATGAACCCATCTTCCCCTCTCCCCCCACATAGCTGCTAAGTAAAACCCACTAGAACTTAACTCATTTACCACACCCTTTCAAAGTTTTTAACTAGAAAAACCATAATATTGTACTTCTTATGCTGCACTGTCTCTTTATCATTATTTTGAGTAGATCACGCACTTCCTTCAAAGTTCGCATGAAGAGTTCGAGGAGAGGCTTTACCCTCCGCTCTGGGCTTGGCCTTCCCTTGTCCAGAGCATTCCTCAGAAGCAGCCGCACTGTCATGCCGCATTGGTCTCCCCCCGACATTCTCTAGGCCTCTGTATAAGCAGGGCTGTGGGAGGGGCAGCTGTGCTTCCGCCTTTACACGTGTTAGTACCATCCGTGTCGTTAAATGTGGGGACCGTAGAGCACAAAGAGGATCCTTACATTTGGGTTTCCTTTCTGTGTGCATACGAACACTAGAACCTTAGCCTGTTTGGTCTTCGCAGTTTGGGGGGAGCTTGCTGCTGTTCTGTAAAGATCGCATCCTCATTTTCTCTATGGGCTAATTTTTCTACTTGAAAATGCAGTTATCAGTTGTATTTAACACTGGAACTGTTGTCCACTGTATCCATGCTTCTGATCCTGTTTTCTCACTTCATCACTGCCTACTTCGTCAGTCACAAAACAACACTGGTGATTGTATATGGTGATTATTATGATTATTGTTGTTAAAACAAGAGAAAAAGATACAGAAAAATCTGTGTACCATCTGCTAACACTTGAGTGTCTGTCGGTCCAGTGTTCTTTATGCACATGGCTGGTAAGTACAAGGGGCTTGCTGCTCGGCAACCTTCAACGCGATGCCCTCCCTATGTCGTTAAGTCGTCTTCTGCCTGAGGTACTTTTATCATTTAATACCAAGTGAATGTTTAATCARCATCCTGTTGCTGGCYATTTGTAGTGGTTTAGTGGAAGGTTTTGAACCACATAGACTTGAATTTGAATCCCTGAGGTGGCATTACCTAGCCTGTGCTGTCACRAGCTTTAGATGATATAATCTATGCTAAGTACGTAGTGCGATGCTCGGCACATCTCGGCTGCTAGATCGATATCAGCAAACGCCTGAGTCAGGGCCTAGGAAAATTAAGAACAGAAAGAAAGCAGTATATACTATGACAAATAAAATGAGCTTGTTCTAGTTTATGTCCTGATAAGGCAAAACGAGTATGAGCGTGAGTGTGCGCGTGTGCCTGTGTGATGAGCASTGGCACCGAGAAAGATGCACTGAGTTCGTAGGAGGGAGGCAACCTACAGTGCAAGACGGAAGGCCTTACTGCCTCGGAGCTGGGGTCTCCTGAACCCCAGAMGAGGAGTGGGCCTGGGAAGGCTGAGCCGGAGAGAACGTACACGTTCYGCTCCCTGCCTTCCTTGGCTTGCCTGCATRTTTCTTTGCC
Organism: Apodemus speciosus; assembly: GCA_002335545.1. Classification (NCBI taxonomy): domain Eukaryota; kingdom Metazoa; phylum Chordata; class Mammalia; order Rodentia; family Muridae; genus Apodemus; species Apodemus speciosus. The sequence continues at coordinate 38,837 of BDUI01009769.1, read as the reverse complement.
TGAGCGAGCTCCCATGGGAACTGCAGGACATCTGAGGCCTGTGGCCTAAGGAAGCTGAAGAAAGGGCAAAGCTGCCCCTCCTAGTTGTTACACGCAGGTTTCTCTGAAAGGCTGAAGCTCAGAATGAAGGATTCCCTATCTGTTGAACTTAAACATCCAGTCGTCCGTGAGGAGGAAATGCTCCCTGCCGTCCTGGTTGCRTTCTGCATGGRCCCAACATTTCTAAAGGGCTCTCTTCTACTTGAACACATTTGCTTTTAAAAGCAACACTGTTAATTGTGCTGTCACTGATGACTTCAGGTATTGACTAAATTTGAAATAATATTATGAAGTCAATTACTTCTGATCATACAGGCTATATATTTTGCTTAAAGTCTCTTGATGCTCTGAATTAGAGAGCTGTTGTGGTTGATATTAATGGGTGATGACTATAGAACAGCCAGTGGTTATGCAGTGAAGAGTTWATTCTGGTATTAAATACAGAGAATGTTCAAAGTTAAAATGGAATAGAAATGCTGCTTTACTGAGAAGTGTATGTAGTCTGTGTAAGGYAGAATGGAAGAGTGACACAGTGCAGTGTCATTACTATGTCCCCCTTTTCCAATGGTTTTACCTTTGAATAAAATCACTTTTAAAATTATGTGTGTATTTGCCAAAGTACTTAATTGAAATAAAATGTCCAGTTCTAATGCACTTTCAACAGGAAGGTCTTTTTTTTTTTTTTTTTTTTTTAAATCTCAGAAAAATTAACTGCCAGATTGTTTCTCCTCTCCAGTTCTTTACAGCCAGACAGTCAGGGTCTCCTTTTCAAGAAAGCATTGAAGCCTTACTCTGTTTTGTAAACATTCGAGCTAAATCCCATGAAATAGATGAAATCGYTCTCCTCATTTATTGGAGAAAGAACACAGGTTTAGCATTGGCTCTGGGAGTTTCTGTGTGGCTACCTAAATCTGTAAGCTTTTTTTTTTTTTTTTTTTTTAAGAAGACTAAACAAATTTAAGCTTAAGATTCACTTTAACATTTTACCAAGAATTAAATTCTGATTTATACAGAATTTCACTACTCTAAATATTTTGTTTCCTTCTTATCTTTGGTAAAGATGGTCATGAATTTATTGTTTTTAATAGCAGAGTAGTATTCCATTGTGTAAATGTACCATATTTTCTGTATCCGTTCCTCTGTTGAGGGACATCTGGGTTCTTTCCAGCTTCTGGCTTTTATAAATAARGCTGTTCCATTCTTAGCTCCCTGAACAAAGCTCAAGACCAAGTGGATCAAGGACTTCCACATAAAACCAGAAACACTAAAACTAATAGAAAAGAAAGTGGGGAAGAGCCTCAAGCACATGAGCACAGGGGGAAATTTCCTGAATAGAACATCAATAGCTCATGCTCTAAGATCAAGAATTGATTAATGGGACCTCATAAAATTACAAAGGACACTGTCAATAGGACAAAATGGCAAAGATCCTACATCAGATAAAGGGCTAATATTATATATATATAGCTCAAGAATTTGGACTCCAGAGAACCAAATAACCCTATTAAAACTAGGGTACAGAGCTAAACAAAGAATTTCCAACTGAGGAATCTTGCATGGCTGAGAAGGAAATGTTCAATATCCTTAGTCATCAGGGAAATGCAAATCAAAACAGCCCTGAGATTCCATCTCACTCCAGTCAGAATGGCTAAGATCAAAAACTCAGGTGACAGCAGATGCTGGAGAGGATGTGGAGAAAGAAGAACTCTCCTCCACTGCTGGTGGGAATTAGTTTGGCGGGTCCTCAGAAAGGTGGACACAGAACTACCTGGAGACCCGGCTATACCACTCGGGTGTGTAGACCCAGAAGATGCTCCAAAGCACAACAGGGACGCGTGCCCCACTATGGTCATAGCAGTCTTCCAGACATTTTAAAGCTTRTTTTATTTTTATTTGTTTGCTTATTTTGGTGTTTCTAGGCAGAGTTTCTGTGTGTGTAGTCCTGGCTGTCCTGGAACTCATGCTGCAGACCAAGCTGGTCTCGAAAATGGAGATCCATCTRCCTCTGTCTCATWGGTGTTGGGATTAAAGGCACACACCACCACCTCCCCATCTGTAACTTKTTTCAAAAGAGAATTGAYAGGCAATAGGGCTGTCATTTTTGACAGTTCTCACTATTTTATTTCTTTAGTTCTTGGACTCTAGGAAGCTTAACAAATATCTTGATCTCTCATTGTAAATAACATTGACTTGGGTCCCAGGCAATATATTTACCAAATGTAGGTCAAATATTTAGAAATGTTATATATAACTACAGAAGTTTTGTAGGTACAACATAAGWAAATTGGCACTTAAAGGCAGTAAAATAAAATTGACCTGTCGAATCTAGTATTTTGGAGAGCTAGCATAGGACATGGAGTCCTACCTGCCAGAATCCGTAGACTGTGGGTAGGAAGGGTAAGTGTGTGGGGAATGGCCGTGCAGTTTATGTAACAGTACCTTGGGCTGTTTACTCAGACTTATTTATATATGACTCAGTCCCCACGACCTTCTCATTTACAATACAATATGTATCTTCCCACATACTTAAATGAAATATTAAATATTCTAATGACTTTGCAATCTTATTCTTATTACRTAATTTATTTAACCAGGATATATTCACCTTTCATGTTTCAGATGATTTTATTTTAAATTTTAATCAACAGTCTATGTGTATATATTATACATCAGAATTGTGTATGTTCACAGACCTGTATAGCTGGGAAGTTATAAGAAGGTCACAGGGATTGCACGCCTCACCTTTTAATCCTGTGGGTTTTATTTCGCATGAACAGTCACGCTTCTGTAATTTCATAGGGTTTGGTTCTTTATTCTAAACTTTCAGTTTCATTCTTTTTTATTTTAAACCTATTTTGCCTATTTTATTTATTTTGCCTATTTTGCTTAAATTCTTAACTTCATTCCTTGTTTCAAAACAACATAGCTTCACAATAGTCCTTTTATCTTAGTTAAATAATCGTAATGTTTGGTTTTCTGTAGACAAATGAGGTTATAGATGTAGGATGTTAAGTTTGAGAGTGAACCAGGGTCAGTAACAGGAATTGGAAAATTTAACTCCTCTCAACTAACTCTTCCTGGGTTTTGTTGGTGTCCTGTGTTGGGCACAGAGATGGAACCTGGTATTGCACTGCTGAGAGGCACGTGCTTGACCACCGTGGACACTCATTGTAAAGATAGCTTCTGCAGTCATTCAGACTTGGAGGAACTTTCGGCATCCTTCTTAGACTATAATTCTGCGTGGACAAATAATAGGCTTGAGTTATTGAAATGATATTAATAGTCTTCTCTTTATTATAGGTTCTTACTTAACCAAATCAGATTTGTTTTATTCTGATATGTAATAAATCTACTTAAAACTTTTCTTTAATAGGTGTTCAAATTCGGAGAAGTCTAGAATCTTTTCTAAATCTATATTCCCCTCTGTAGGACTGTGAACTTRCTTTAGGTAATAACCACGATCACTTTCCTTCCCTTTTAAAATGGACTATGTTTATTTATTAAAAATGCAGTTAACAAATTAAGARTTAGAATAAACACTAATAGAATTTTTATTTAATTGAATATTAARCATCTTATGCTTTTTACCATGTAGGTATTTTTTTTTTGGTTCATTACGTTATAGACTCTGTCCTTTAAAATTTTTATCTTTTGTATTGCTGATGGCCACCCTTTCCATCATTTCCATGTGAATTATGTAATTTTCCAAATCCCTAATAGATATTACTGTTTTTACTGCTGTTATTAATGTGGCTTCCCACCATTTTTCAGTCCAGTTATCCTTAAGGAGCTAAAGAAATTTCATCCAGTGCTCAAAAAGAAGTGTGACGATAAAACTCACACCAGCATAAAGTCCCCAATGCAGATGCTACGTTAGATTATATTGTAGAATTATTCTGTGTGGCTCCTTCCCTTTCCTGTTTAGGAGTTAAGACAAATACCAGTTTTCCCACTTCGACCTCCTAGCTGTAAGTGCAGAAGAGGAGGGGGTTAATTAGGAGTGGCCTCAGGGCAACAGATTGTGGTGAGATCCCTTGCTCTCTGTACACGTGTTGTTTCTAGAAGACTAAGACAGAGAATGAGAATCAATGTGAATCAGCTGGCTCAGTGCAAGTGTGTGCAAAGTAATACAGAAACCCATAGCTGTTGTCTCTGACTGACTTTCCATTTTTATACCCATATCAACTTACATACTATCTACAGTGCCCATCTAGTTTATGGTAAACAAATAACTGTTGAGGTTTTCTTTCCTCTAAAGTGATTCATTTCTAATTATTTAGAGAATGACACTCAGCCCCACCCGCCACACACACATTTATGGATTTTGTTAAGGTTTTCTGAAGTTGGCAAATTAGGGAATTAAATTGATTATATGACTTGATTCTGAAGTCTTAGTTCTTGTACATTACAGGTACTTCTATGTATGCAGTCCGTTGTTTGCTGCTGACTCCCAGTGCACCCTTTTCATAGTGGTCAAAACAATGTTGACGTAGGATCTTACTAGTAAAGTGGTTCTTAATACACTTTTTCTTACAGTGCAATTTATAGTTCACACCATCTGCATAAGGAGGCACTGAAGTCTCATTAACATATTATAGTATAATTGAACCTCATGTACTTGTTTTGATAAAAAAAAATGAGGCAGAACTACAAATTAATGGTTTCATTGTAAGATATTCAGAGTAGTGAAATCCATAGGGACAGTAACTAGATTGGTGGTTGCCAAGGGCTAAGGGAAGCTGCAATTGGAAAGAGATGTCTTAATGGACCCAGGGCTGCTTCCTGGTTTGATAAATGTATGTTGGAATTGGGTAATGGCTGTGGTTTTCAAGTATTATAAGTATACTTATTTAAGCAGCTGAATTTTATGCTATTACTGTTACTTTATCTAAAATTAAGAGGTAAGTCTGCTTGTTAGGTGGAGTAATTGCTGAAGAAACATTTGGTGATTCTTGATACTTATGTTGGCTGGCATTTTATTCAGTGTGTTAAATAATGCTTATAGAAGGTATAAAGAAGCAGTTAAGTAGTGTGGGCAGGGTCTCCTCATTTAAAAACAGTGATGTTCAAA